>CAKAJE020001000.1:0-176906 GCA_916610135.2 Macropis europaea | reverse complement strand
TCAGTGAAATTCTATCACATTTGTTCAATTTACGTCGCTCCTATTTCAGATAGCGTATTGGGCTAAGCGGCATCTCAAAGCGTGTGGAATGGCGAGTAAAATGCACTATTAACCTTCTATGATAGGGCAATCAGAGACCAGACTAGATCATTTTATACTTTGGTTAATATACGAATTCATCGAAATTCTATCACATTTGTTCAATTTACGTCGCTCCTATTTCAGATAGCGTATTGGGCTATGCGGCATCTCGAAGCGCATGAAATGGCGAACAAAATGCACTATTAAACTTCTAGGCTAGGGCGAACAGAGACCAGATTAGATCATTTTATATTTTGGTTAACATAAGGATTCTGCGAAATTTTATCACATTTGTTCAATTTACGTCGCTCCTATTTCAGATAGCTTATTGGGCTAAGCGGCATCTGAAGGCGCATGAAATGGCGAATAAAATGGACTATTAAACTTCTAGGGTAGGGCAAACAGAGACCCGATTAGGTCGTTTTATATTACGGTTAATATAAGAATTAAGCGAAATTCTATCACATTTGTTCAATTTACGTCGCTCCTATTTCAGATAGCGTACTGGGCTAGGCGGCATATTAAAGCGCGTGGAATGGCGAATAAAATGCACTATTTAACTTCTATGATAGGGCAATCAGAGACCCGATTAGATCATTTTATATTATGGTTAATTTAAGAATTCAGCGAAATTCTATCACATTTGTTCAATTTACGTCGCTCCTATTTCAGATAGCGTATTGGGCTAGGCGGCATCTTAAAGCGCGTGGAATGGCGAGTAGAATGCACTATTAACCTTTCATGATAGGGCGATCAGAGACCCGACTAAATCATTTTATATTTTGTTTAATATAAGATTTCAGGGAAATTCTATCACATTTGTTCAATTTACGTCGCTCCTATTTCAGATAGCGTATTCTGCTAAGCGGCATCTCAAAGCGCATGCAATGGCGAATAAAATGCACTATTAAACTTCTAGGCTAGGGCGAGCAGAGACCCGATTAGATCATTTTACATTATGGTTAATAAAAGAATTAAGCTAAATTCTATCACATTTGTTCAACTTACGTCGCTCCTATTTCAGATAGCGTATTGGGCTAAGCGGCATCTCAAAGCGCATGAAATGGCGAGTAAAATGCACTGTTAAATTTCTAGGGTAGGGCAAACAGAGACCCGAATAAATCATTTTATATTTTGTTTAATATAAGATTTCAGGGAAATTCTATCACATTTGTTCAATTTACGTCGCTCCTATTTCAGATAGCGTATTCGGCTAAGCGGCATCTCAAAGCGCATGCAATGGCGAATAAAATGCACTATTAAACTTCTAGGCTAGGGCGAGCAGAGACCCGATTAGATCATTTTACATTATGGTTAATAAAAGAATTAAGCTAAATTCTATCACATTTGTTCAACTTACGTCGCTCCTATTTCAGATAGCGTATTGGGCTAAGCGGCATCTCAAAGCGCATGAAATGGCGAGTAAAATGCACTGTTAAATTTCTAGGGTAGGGCAACCAGAGACCCGATTAGATAATTTTATATTATGGTTAATTTAAGAATTCTGCAAAATCCTATCACATTTCTTCAATTTACGTCGTTCCTATTTCAGTTAGCGTACTGGGCTAGGCGGCATCTTAAAGCGCGTGGAATGGCGAGTAAAATGCACTGTTAAACTTCTAGGGTAGGGCAAACAGAGACCCGATTAGATCAGTTTATATTATGGTTAATTTAAGAATTCAGCAAAATTCTATCACATTTGTTCAATTTACGTCGTTCCTATTTCAGATAGCGTACTGGGCTAGGCGGCATCTTAAAGCGCGTGGAATGGCGAGTGAAATGCACTATTAAACTTCTATGATAGGGCAATCAGAGACCCGATCAGATCATTTTATATTTTGGTTAATACAAGGATTCAGCGAAATTCTATCACATTTGTTCAATTTACGTCGCTCCTATTTCATATAGCTAATTGGGCTATGCGGCATCTCAAAGCGCATGCAATTACGAGTGAAATGCACTATTAAACTTCTAGGGTAGGGCGAACAGTGACCCGATTAGATCATTTTACATTAAGGGTAATATAAGAATTCAGCGAAATTCTATCACATTTGTTCAATTTACGTCTTTGATATTTCAGATAGCGTACTGGGCTAAGCGGCATCTCAAAGCGCATGAAATGGCGAGTAAAATGCAATACTAAACTTCTAGGATAAGGCAAACAGAGACCCGATTAGACCATTTTATATTTTTGTTAATATAAGAATTCAGCGAAATTCTATCACATTTGTTCAATTTACGTCGCTCATATTTCAGATAGCGTATTGTGCTAAGCGGCATCTCAAAGCGCATGAAATGGCAAGTAAAACGCACTATTAAACTTCTATGATAGGGCAATCAGTGACCCGATTAGATCATTTTATATTATAGTTAATTTAAGAATTCAGCGAAATTCTATCACATTTGTTCAATTTACGTCGCTCCTATTTCAGATAGCGTATTGGGCTAGGCGGCATATTAAAGCGCGTGGAATGGCGAGTAAAATGCACTATTAAACTTCTAGGATAAGGCAAACAGAGACCCGATTAGATCATTTTATATTTTTGTTAATATAAGAATTCAGCGAAATTCTATCACATTCGTTCAATTTACGTCGCTCCTATTTCAGATAGCGTATTGGGCTAAGCGGCATCTCAAAGCGCATGAAATGGCGAGTAAAATGCACTATTAAACTTCTAGGCTAGGGCGAACAGAGACCCGATCAGATCATTTTACATTATGGTTAATAAAAGAATTCAGCGAAATTCTATCACATTTGTTCAACTGACGTCGCTCCTATTTCAGATAGCGTATTGTGCTAAGCGGCATCTCAAAGCGCATGAAATGGCAAGTAAAACGCACTATTAAACTTCTATGATAGGGCAATCAGTGACCCGATTAGATCATTTTATATTATAGTTAATTTAAGAATTCAGCGAAATTCTATCACATTTGTTCAATTTACGTCGCTCCTATTTCAGATAGCCTATTGGGCTAAGCGGCATCCCAAAGCGCATGAAATGGCGAGTAAAATGCACTACTAAACTTCTATGGTAGGGCGAACAGAGACCCGATTAGATCATTTTACATTAAGGTTAATATAAGGACTCACGGAAATTCTATCACATTTGTTCAAATTACGTCGCTCCTATTTCAGACAGCGTATTGGGCTATGCGGCATCTGAAAGCGCATGAAATGGCGAGTAAAATGCACTATTAAACTTCTAGGGTAGGGCAAACAGAGACCCGATGAGATCATTTTATATTATGGTTAAATTAAGAATTCAGCGAAATTCTATCACATTTGTTCAATTTACGTCGCTCCTATTTCAGATAGCGTATTGGGCTAAGCGGCCTCTCAAAGCGCATGAAATGGCGAGTAAAATGCGCTATTAAACTTTTAGGATAAGGCAAACGGAGACCCGATTAGATCATTTTATATTACGGTTAATATAAGAATTCAGCAAAATTCTATCACATTTGTTCAATTTACGTCGTTCCTATTTCAGATAGCGTACTGGGCTAGGCGGCATCTTAAAGCGCGTGGAATGGCGAGTGAAATGCACTATTAAACTTCTATGATAGGGCAATCAGAGACCCGATCAGATCATTTTATATTTTGGTTAATACAAGAATCCAGCGAAATTCTATCACATTTGTTCAATTTACGTCGCTCCTATTTCATATAGCTAATTGGGCTATGCGGCATCTCAAAGCGCATGCAATTACGAGTGAAATGCACTATTAAACTTCTAGGGTAGGGCGAACAGAGACCCGATTAGATCATTTTACATTAAGGGTAATATAAGAATTCAGCGAAATTCTATCACATTTGTTCAATTTACGTCTTTGATATTTCAGATAGCGTACTGGGCTAAGCGGCATCTCAAAGCGCATGAAATGGCGAGTAAAATGCAATACTAAACTTCTAGGATAAGGCAAACAGAGACCCGATTAGATCATTTTATATTTTTGTTAATATAAGAATTCAGCGAAATTCTATCACATTTGTTCAATTTACGTCGCTCATATTTCAGATAGCGTATTGTGCTAAGCGGCATCTCAAAGCGCATGAAATGGCAAGTAAAACGCACTATTAAACTTCTATGATAGGGCAATCAGTGACCCATTTAGATCATTTTATATTATAGTTAATTTAAGAATTCAGCGAAATTCTATCACATTCGTACAATTTACGTCGCTCCTATTTCAGATAGCGTATTGGGCTAAGCGGCATCTCAAAGCGCATGAAATGGCGAGTAAGATGCAATACTAAACTTCTAGGATAAGGCAAACAGAGACCCGATTAGATCATTTTATATTTTGGTTAATATAAGAATTCAGTGAAATTCTATCACATTTGTTCAATTTACGTCGCTCCTATTTCAGATAGCGTATTGGGCAAACCGGCATCTCAAAGCGCATGAAATGACGAGTAAAATGCACTATTAAACTTCTAGGGTAGGGCAAGCAGAGACCCGATTAGATCATTTTATATTATGGTTAATTTAAGAATTCAGCAAAATTCTATCACATTCGTACAATTTAGGTCGCTCCTATTTCAGATAGCGTATTGAGCTAAGCGGCATCTCGAAGCGCATGAAATGACGAGTATAATGCACTATTAAACTTCTAGGATAAGGCAAACAGATACCCGATTAGATCATTTTATATTATGGTTAAATTAAGAATTCAGCGAAATTCTATCACATTTGTTCAATTTACGTCGCTCCTATTTCGGATAGCGTACTGGGCTAGGCGGCATCCTAAAGCGCGTGGAGTGGCGAGTAAAATGCACTATTAAACTTGTATGATAGGGCAATCAGAGACGCGATTAGATCATTTTATATTTTGTTTAATACAAGATTTCAGGGTAATTCTATCACATTTGTTCAATTCGTGTTGCTCATATTTCAGATAGCGTATTGGGCTAAGCGGCATCTCAAAGCGCATGAAATGGCGAGTAAAATGCACTATTAAACTCCTAGGGTAGGGCAGACAGAGACCCGATTAGATCATTTTACATTATGGTTAATTTAAGAATTCAGCAAGATTCTATCACATTTGTTGAATTTACGTCGCTCCTATTTCAGATAGCGTACTGGGCTAATCGGCATCTTAAAGCGCGTGGAATGGCGAGTAAAATGCACTGTTAAACTTCAATGATAGGGCAGTCAGAGACCAGATTAGATCATTTTATATTTTGTTTAATATAAGATTTCAGGGAAATCCTATCACATTTGTTCTATTTACGTCGCTCCTATTTCAGTTAGCGTATTGGGCTAACCGGCATCTCAAAGCGCATGAAATGGCGAATAAAATGGACTATTAAACTTCTATGATAGGGCAATCAGAGACCCGATTAGATCATTTTATATTATGGTTAATTTAAGAATTCAGCGAAATTCTATCACATTTGATCAATTTACGTCGCTCCTATTTCAGATAGCGTATTGGGCTAGGCGGCATCTTAAAGCGCGTGGAATGGCGAGTAGAATGCACTATTAACCTTTCATGATAGGGCGATCAGAGACCCGACTAAATCATTTTATATTTTGTTTAATATAAGATTTCAGGGAAATTCTATCACATTTGTTCAATTTACGTCGCTCCTATTTCAGATAGCGTATTCGGCTAAGCGGCATCTCAAAGCGCATGCAATGGCGAATAAAATGCACTATTAAACTTCTAGGCTAGGGCGAGCAGAGACCCGATTAGATCATTTTACATTATGGTTAATAAAAGAATTCAGCGAAATTCTATCACATTTGTTCAACTTACGTCGCTCCTATTACAGATAGCTTATTGGGCTTAGAGGCATGTCAAAGCGCATGAAATGACGAGTGAAATGCACTATTAAACTTCTAGGCTAGGGCAAACAGAGACCCGATTAGATCATTTTATATTACGGTTAATATAAGAATGCAGCGTGATTCTATCACATTTGTTCAATTTACGTCGCTCCTATTTCAGATAGCGTATTGGGCTAAGCGGCATCTCAAAGCGTGTGGAATGGCGAGTAAAATGCACTATTAACCTTCTATGATAGGGCAATCAGAGACCAGACTAGATCATTTTATACTTTGGTTAATATACGAATTCATCGAAATTCTATCACATTTGTTCAATTTACGTCGCTCCTATTTCAGATAGCGTATTGGGCTATGCGGCATCTCAAAGCGCATGAAATGGCGAACAAAATGCACTATTAAACTTCTAGGCTAGGGCGAACAGAGACCAGATTAGATCATTTTATATTTTGGTTAACATAAGGATTCTGCGAAATTTTATCACATTTGTTCAATTTACGTCGCTCCTATTTCAGATAGCTTATTGGGCTAAGCGGCATCTGAAGGCGCATGAAGTGTCGAGTAAAATGCACTATTAAACTTCTAGGGTAGGGCAAACAGAGACCCGATTAGATCCTTTAAATTATGGTTAATTTAAGAATTCAGCAAAATTCTATCACATTTGTTCAACTTACGTCGCTCCTATTTCAGATAGCGTACTGGGCTAGGCGGCATCTTAAAGCGCGTGGAATGGCGAGTAAAATTCACTGTTAAACTTCAATGATAGGGCAGTCAGAGACCCGATTAGATCATTTTATATTTTGTTTAATATAAGATTTCAGGGAAATCCTATCACATTTGTTCTATTTACGTCGCTCCTATTTCAGTTAGCGTATTGGGCTAACCGGCATCTCAAAGCGCATGAAATCGCGAATAAAATGGACTATTAAACTTCTAGGGTAGGGCAAACAGAGACCCGATTAGGTCATTTTATATTACGGTTAATATAAGAATTAAGCGAAATTCTATCACATTTGTTCAATTTACGTCGCTCCTATTTCAGATAGCGTACTGGGCTAGGCGGCATATTAAAGCGCGTGGAATGGCGAGTAAAATGCACTATTTAACTTCTATGATAGGGCAATCAGAGACCCGATTAGATCATTTTATATTATGGTTAATTTAAGAATTCAGCGAAATTCTATCACATTTGTTCAATTTACGTCGCTCCTATTTCAGATAGCGTATTGGGCTAGGCGGCATATTAAAGCGCGTGGAATGGCGAGTAAAATGCACTATAAAACTTCTAGGATAAGGCAAACAGAGACCCGATTAGATCATTTTATATTTTTGTTAATATAAGAATTCAGCGAAATTCTATCACATTTGTTCAATTTACGTCGCTCCTATTTCAGATAGCGTATTGGGCTAAGCGGCATCTCAAAGCGCATGAAATGGCGAGTAAAATGCACTATTAAACTTCTAGGCTAGGGCGAACAGAGACCCGATCAGATCATTTTACATTGTGGTTAATAAAAGAATTCAGCGAAATTCTATCACATTTGTTCAACTGACGTCGCTCCTATTTCAGATAGCGTATTGGGCTAAGCGGCATCTCAAAGCGCATGAAATGGCGAGTGAAATGCACTATTAGACTTCTATGGTAGGGCGAACAGAGACCCGATTAGATCATTTTACGTTAAGGTTAATATAAGATTTCACGGAAATTCTATCACATTTGTTCAATTTACGTCGCTCCTATTTCAGATAGCGTATTGGGCTAAGCGCCTCTCAAAGCGCATGAAATGGCGAGTAAAATGCGCTATTAAACTTCTAGGATAAGGCAAACGGAGACCCGATTAGTTCATTTTATATTACGGTTAATATAAGAATTCAGCGTAATTCTATCACATTTGTTCATCTTACGTCGCTCCTATTTCAGATAGCGTACTGGGTTAGGCGGCATATTAAAGCGCGTGGAATGGCGAGTAAAATGCACTATTTAACTTCTATGATAGGGCAATCAGAGACCTGATTAGATCATTTTATATTATGGTTAATTTAAGAATTCAGCGAAATTCTATCACATTTGTTCAATTTACGTCGCTCCTATTTCAGATAGCGTATTGGGCTAGTCGGCATCTTAAAGCGGGTGGAATGGCGAGCAGAATGCACTATTAACCTTTTATGATAGGGCGATCAGAGACCCGACTAGATCATTTTATATTTTGTTTAATATAAGATGTGAGGGAAATTCTATCACATTTGTTTAATTTACGTCGCTCCTATTTCAGATAGCGTATTCGGCTAAGCGGCATCTCAAAGCGCATGCAATGGCGAATAAAATGCACTATTAAACTTCTAGGCTAAGGCGAGCAGAGACCCGATTAGATCATTTTACATTATGGTTAATAAAAGAATTCAGCGAAATTCTATCACATTTGTTCAACTTACGTCGCTCCTATTTCAGATAGCGTATTGGGCTAAGCGTCATCTCAAAGCGCATGAACTGGCGAGTAAACTGCACTATTAAACTTCTAGGGTAGGGCAAACAGAGACCCGATTAGATCATTTTATATTATGGTTAATTTAAGAATTCAGCGAAATTCTATCATATTTGTTCAATTTACGTCGCTCCTATTTCAGATAGCGTATTGTGCTAAGCGGCATCTGAAAGCGCATGAAATGGCGAGTAAAATGCACAACTAAACTTCTAGGATAAGGCAAACAGAGACCCGATTACATCATTTTATAATACGGTTAATATAAGAATGCAGCGAAATTCTATCACATTTGTTCAACTTTCGTCGCTCCTATTTCAGATAGCCTACAGGGCTAGGCGGCATCTTAAAGCGCGTGGAATGGTGAGTAAAATGCACTACTAATCTTCTATGATAGGGCAATCAGAGACCCGATTAGATCATTTTACATTATGGTTAATAAAAGAATTCAGCGAAATTCTATCACATTTGTTCAACTTACGTCGCTCCTATTTCAGATAGCGTATTGGGCTAAGCGTCATCTCAAAGCGCATGAAATGGCGAGTAAACTGCACTATTAAACTTCTAGGGTAGGGCAATCAGAGACCCGATTAGATAATTTTATATTATGGTTAATTTAAGAATTCAGCGAAATTCGATCACATTTGTTCAATTTACGTCGCTCCTATTTCAGATAGCGTACTGGGCTAAGCGGCATCTCAAAGCGCATGAAATGACGAGTGACATGCACTATTAAACTTCTAGGATAAGGCAAACAGAGACCCGATTAGATCATTTTATAATACGGTTAATATAAGAATGCAGCGAAATTCTATCACATTTGTTCAACTTTCGTCGCTCCTATTTCAGATAGCCTACAGGGCTAGGCGGCATCTTAAAGCGCGTGGAATGGTGAGTAAAATGCACTACTAATCTTCTATGATAGGGCAATCAGAGACCCGATTAGATCATTTTACATTATGGTTAATAAAAGAATTAAGCGAAATTCTATCACATTTGATCAATTTACGTCGCTCCTATTTCAGATAGCGTACTGGGCTAGGCGGCATATTAAAGCGCGTGGAATGGCGAGTAAAATGCACTACTTAACTTCTATGATAGGGCAATCAGAGACCCGATTAGATCATTTTATATTATGGTTAATTTAAGAATTCAGCGAAATTCTATCACATTTGTTCAATTTACGTCGCTCCTATTTCAGATAGCGTATTGGGCTAGGCGGCATATTAAAGCGCGTGGAATGGCGAGTAAAATGCACTATTAAACTTCTAGGATAAGGCAAACAGAGACCCGATTAGATCATTTTATATTTTTGTTAATATAAGAATTCAGCGAAATTCTATCACATTTGTTCAATTTACGTCGCTCCTATTTCAGATAGCGTATTGGGCTAAGCGGCATCTCAAAGCGCATGAAATGGCGAGTAAAATGCACTATTAAACTTCTAGGCTAGGGCGAACAGAGACCCGATCAGATCATTTTACATTATGGTTAATAAAAGAATTCAGCGAAATTCTATCACATTTGTTCAACTGACGTCGCTCCTATTTCAGATAGCGTATTGGGCTAAGCGGCATCTCAAAGCGCATGAACTGGCGAGTGAAATGCACTATTAGACTTCTATGGTAGGGCGAACAGAGACCCGATTAGATCATTTTACGTTAAGGTTAATATAAGATTTCACGGAAATTCTATCACATTTGTTCAATTTACGTCGCTCCTATTTCAGATAGCGTATTGGGCTAAGCGGCCTCTCAAAGCGCATGAAATGGCGAGTAAAATGCGCTATTAAACTTCTAGGATAAGGCAAACGGAGACCCGATTAGTTCATTTTATATTACGGTTAATATAAGAATTCAGCGTAATTCTATCACATTTGTTCATCTTACGTCGCTCCTATTTCAGATAGCGTACTGGGCTAGGCGGCATCTTAAAGCGCGTGGAATGGCGAGTAAAATGCACTGTTAAACTTCAATGATAGGGCAGTCAGAGACCCGATTAGATCATTTTATATTTTGTTTAATATAAGATTTCAGGGAAATCCTATCACATTTGTTCTATTTACGTCGCTCCTATTTCAGTTAGCGTATTGGGCTAACCGGCATCTCAAAGCGCATGAAATGGCGAATAAAATGGACTATTAAACTTCTAGGGTAGGGCAAACAGAGACCCGATTAGATCATTTTATATTACGGTTAATATAAGAATGCAGCGTGATTCTATCACATTTGTTCAATTTACGTCGCTCCTATTTCAGATAGCGTATTGGGCTAAGCGGCATCTCAAAGCGTGTGGAATGGCGAGTAAAATGCACTATTAACCTTCTATGATAGGGCAATCAGAGACCAGACTAGATCATTTTATACTTTGGTTAATATACGAATTCATCGAAATTCTATCACATTTGTTCAATTTACGTCGCTCCTATTTCAGATAGCGTATTGGGCTATGCGGCATCTCAAAGCGCATGAAATGGCGAACAAAATGCACTATTAAACTTCTAGGCTAGGGCGAACAGAGACCAGATTAGATCATTTTATATTTTGGTTAACATAAGGATTCTGCGAAATTTTATCACATTTGTTCAATTTACGTCGCTCCTATTTCAGATAGCTTATTGGGCTAAGCGGCATCTGAAGGCGCATGAAATGGCGAATAAAATGGACTATTAAACTTCTAGGGTAGGACAAACAGAGACCCGATTAGGTCGTTTTATATTACGGTTAATATAAGAATTAAGCGAAATTCTATCACATTTGTTCAATTTACGTCGCTCCTATTTCAGATAGCGTACTGGGCTAGGCGGCATATTAAAGCGCGTGGAATGGCGAGTAAAATGCACTATTTAACTTCTATGATAGGGCAATCAGAGACCCGATTAGATCATTTTATATTATGGTTAATTTAAGAATTCAGCGAAATTCTATCACATTTGTTCAATTTACGTCGCTCCTATTTCAGATAGCGTATTGGGCTAGGCGGCATCTTAAAGCGCGTGGAATGGCGAGTAGAATGCACTATTAACCTTTCATGATAGGGCGATCAGAGACCCGACTAAATCATTTTATATTTTGTTTAATATAAGATTTCAGGGAAATTCTATCACATTTGTTCAATTTACGTCGCTCCTATTTCAGATAGCGTATTCGGCTAAGCGGCATCTCAAAGCGCATGCAATGGCGAATAAAATGCACTATTAAACTTCTAGGCTAGGGCGAGCAGAGACCCGATTAGATCATTTTACATTATGGTTAATAAAAGAATTAAGCTAAATTCTATCACATTTGTTCAACTTACGTCGCTCCTATTTCAGATAGCGTATTGGGCTAAGCGGCATCTCAAAGCGCATGAAATGGCGAGTAAAATGCACTGTTAAATTTCTAGGGTAGGGCAACCAGAGACCCGATTAGATAATTTTATATTATGGTTAATTTAAGAATTCTGCAAAATCCTATCACATTTCTTCAATTTACGTCGTTCCTATTTCAGTTAGCGTACTGGGCTAGGCGGCATCTTAAAGCGCGTGGAATGGCGAGTAAAATGCACTGTTAAACTTCTAGGGTAGGGCAAACAGAGACCCGATTAGATCAGTTTATATTATGGTTAATTTAAGAATTCAGCAAAATTCTATCACATTTGTTCAATTTACGTCGTTCCTATTTCAGATAGCGTACTGGGCTAGGCGGCATCTTAAAGCGCGTGGAATGGCGAGTGAAATGCACTATTAAACTTCTATGATAGGGCAATCAGAGACCCGATCAGATCATTTTATATTTTGGTTAATACAAGGATTCAGCGAAATTCTATCACATTTGTTCAATTTACGTCGCTCCTATTTCATATAGCTAATTGGGCTATGCGGCATCTCAAAGCGCATGCAATTACGAGTGAAATGCACTATTAAACTTCTAGGGTAGGGCGAACAGAGACCCGATTAGATCATTTTACATTAAGGGTAATATAAGAATTCAGCGAAATTCAATCACATTTGTTCAATTTACGTCTTTGATATTTCAGATAGCGTACTGGGCTAAGCGGCATCTCAAAGCGCATGAAATGGCGAGTAAAATGCAATACTAAACTTCTAGGATAAGGCAAACAGAGACCCGATTAGATCATTTTATATTTTTGTTAATATAAGAATTCAGCGAAATTCTATCACATTTGTTCAATTTACGTCGCTCATATTTCAGATAGCGTATTGTGCTAAGCGGCATCTCAAAGCGCATGAAATGGCAAGTAAAACGCACTATTAAACTTCTATGATAGGGCAATCAGTGACCCGATTAGATCATTTTATATTATAGTTAATTTAAGAATTCAGCGAAATTCTATCACATTTGTTCAATTTACGTCGCTCCTATTTCAGATAGCGTATTGGGCTAGGCGGCATATTAAAGCGCGTGGAATGGCGAGTAAAATGCACTATTAAACTTCTAGGATAAGGCAAACAGAGACCCGATTAGATCATTTTATATTTTTGTTAATATAAGAATTCAGCGAAATTCTATCACATTCGTTCAATTTACGTCGCTCCTATTTCAGATAGCGTATTGGGCTAAGCGGCATCTCAAAGCGCATGAAATGGCGAGTGAAATGCACTATTAGACTTCTATGGTAGGGCGAACAGAGACCCGATTAGATCATTTTACATTAAGGTTAATATAAGATTTCACGGAAATTCTATCACATTTGTTCAATTTACGTCGCTCCTATTTCAGATAGCGTATTGGGCTAAGCGGCCTCTCAAAGCGCATGAAATGGCGAGTAAAATGCGCTATTAAACTTCTAGGATAATGCAAACGGAGACCCGATTAGTTCATTTTATGTTACGGTTAATATAAGAATTCAGCGTAATTCTATCACATTTGTTCATCTTACGTCGCTCCTATTTCAGATAGCGTACTGGGCTAGGCGGCATCTTAAAGCGCGTGGAATGGCGAGTAAAATGCACTGTTAAACTTCAATGATAGGGCAGTCAGAGACCCGATTAGATCATTTTATATTTTGTTTAATATAAGATTTCAGGGAAATCCTATCACATTTGTTCTATTTACGTCGCTCCTATTTCAGTTAGCGTATTGGGCTAACCGGCATCTCAAAGCGCATGAAATGGCGAATAAAATGGACTATTAAACTTCTAGGGTAGGGCAAACAGAGACCCGATTAGGTCATTTTATATTACGGTTAATATAAGAATTAAGCGAAATTCTATCACATTTGTTCAATTTACGTCGCTCCTATTTCAGATAGCGTACTGGGCTAGGCGGCATATTAAAGCGCGTGGAATGGCGAGTAAAATGCACTATTTAACTTCTATGATAGGGCAATCAGAGACCCGATTAGATCATTTTATATTATGGTTAATTTAAGAATTCAGCGAAATTCTATCACATTTGTTCAATTTACGTCGCTCCTATTTCAGATAGCGTATTGGGCTAGGCGGCATCTTAACGCGCGTGGAATGGCGAGTAGAATGCACTATTAACCTTTCATGATAGGGCGATCAGAGACCCGACTAAATCATTTTATATTTTGTTTAATATAAGATTTCAGGGAAATTCTATCACATTTGTTCAATTTACGTCTTTGATATTTCAGATAGCGTACTGGGCTAAGCGGCATCTCAAAGCGCATGAAATGGCGAGTAAAATGCAATACTAAACTTCTAGGATAAGGCAAACAGAGACCCGATTAGATCATTTTATATTTTTGTTAATATAAGAATTCAGCGAAATTCTATCACATTTGTTCAATTTACGTCGCTCATATTTCAGATAGCGTATTGTGCTAAGCGGCATCTCAAAGCGCATGAAATGGCAAGTAAAACGCACTATTAAACTTCTATGATAGGGCAATCAGTGACCCGATTAGATCATTTTATATTATAGTTAATTTAAGAATTCAGCGAAATTCTATCACATTTGTTCAATTTACGTCGCTCCTATTTCAGATAGCGTATTGGGCAAACCGGCATCTCAAAGCGCATGAAATGACGAGTAAAATGCACTATTAAACTTCTAGGGTAGGGCAAGCAGAGACCCGATTAGATCATTTTATATTATGGTTAATTTAATAATTCAGCAAAATTCTCTCACATTCGTACAATTTAGGTCGCTCCTATTTCAGATAGCGTATTGAGCTAAGCGGCATCTCGAAGCGCATGAAATGGCGATTATAATGCACTATTAAACTTCTAGGATAAGGCAAACAGATACCCGATTAGATCATTTTATATTATGGTTAATTTAAGAATTCAGCAAAATTCTATCACATTTGTTCAATTCGTGTCGCTCATATTTCAGATAGCGTATTGGGCTAAGCGGCATCTCAAAGCGCATGAAATGGCGAGTAAAATGCACTATTAAACTCCTAGGGTAGGGCAGACAGAGACCCGATTAGATCATTTTACATTATGGTTAATTTAAGAATTCAGCAAGATTCTATCACATTTGTTGAATTTACGTCGCTCCTATTTCAGATAGCGTACTGGGCTAATCGGCATCTTAAAGCGCGTGGAATGGCGAGCAGAATGCACTATTAACCTTTTATGATAGGGCGATCAGAGACCCGACTAGATCATTTTATATTTTGTTTAATATAAGATGTCAGGGAAATTCTATCACATTTGTTTAATTTACGTCGCTCCTATTTCAGATAGCGTATTCGGCTAAGCGGCATCTCAAAGCGCATGCAATGGCGAATAAAATGCACTATTAAACTTCTAGGCTAAGGCGAGCAGATACCCGATTAGATCATTTTACATTATGGTTAATAAAAGAATTCAGCGAAATTCTATCACATTTGTTCAACTTACGTCGCTCCTATTTCAGATAGCGTATTGGGCTAAGCGTCATCTCAAAGCGCATGAACTGGCGAGTAAACTGCACTATTAAACTTCTAGGGTAGGGCAAACAGAGACCCGACTAAATCATTTTATATTTTGTTTAATATAAGATTTCAGGGAAATTCTATCACATTTGTTCAATTTACGTCGCTCCTATTTCAGATAGCGTATTCGGCTAAGCGGCATCTCAAAGCGCATGCAATGGCGAATAAAATGCACTATTAAACTTCTAGGCTAGGGCAAACAGAGACCCGATTAGATCATTTTATATTACGGTTAATATAAGAATGCAGCGTGATTCTATCACATTTGTTCAATTTACGTCGCTCCTATTTCAGATAGCGTATTGGGCTAAGCGGCATCTCAAAGCGTGTGGAATGGCGAGTAAAATGCACTATTAACCTTCTATGATAGGGCAATCAGAGACCAGACTAGATCATTTTATACTTTGGTTAATATACGAATTCATCGAAATTCTATCACATTTGTTCAATTTACGTCGCTCCTATTTCAGATAGCGTATTGGGCTATGCGGCATCTCGAAGCGCATGAAATGGCGAACAAAATGCACTATTAAACTTCTAGGCTAGGGCGAACAGAGACCAGATTAGATCATTTTATATTTTGGTTAACATAAGGATTCTGCGAAATTTTATCACATTTGTTCAATTTACGTCGCTCCTATTTCAGATAGCTTATTGGGCTAAGCGGCATCTGAAGGCGCATGAAATGGCGAATAAAATGGACTATTAAACTTCTAGGGTAGGGCAAACAGAGACCCGATTAGGTCGTTTTATATTACGGTTAATATAAGAATTAAGCGAAATTCTATCACATTTGTTCAATTTACGTCGCTCCTATTTCAGATAGCGTACTGGGCTAGGCGGCATATTAAAGCGCGTGGAATGGCGAATAAAATGCACTATTTAACTTCTATGATAGGGCAATCAGAGACCCGATTAGATCATTTTATATTATGGTTAATTTAAGAATTCAGCGAAATTCTATCACATTTGTTCAATTTACGTCGCTCCTATTTCAGATAGCGTATTGGGCTAGGCGGCATCTTAAAGCGCGTGGAATGGCGAGTAGAATGCACTATTAACCTTTCATGATAGGGCGATCAGAGACCCGACTAAATCATTTTATATTTTGTTTAATATAAGATTTCAGGGAAATTCTATCACATTTGTTCAATTTACGTCGCTCCTATTTCAGATAGCGTATTCTGCTAAGCGGCATCTCAAAGCGCATGCAATGGCGAATAAAATGCACTATTAAACTTCTAGGCTAGGGTGAGCAGAGACCCGATTAGATCATTTTACATTATGGTTAATAAAAGAATTAAGCTAAATTCTATCACATTTGTTCAACTTACGTCGCTCCTATTTCAGATAGCGTATTGGGCTAAGCGGCATCTCAAAGCGCATGAAATGGCGAGTAAAATGCACTGTTAAATTTCTAGGGTAGGGCAACCAGAGACCCGATTAGATAATTTTATATTATGGTTAATTTAAGAATTCTGCAAAATCCTATCACATTTCTTCAATTTACGTCGTTCCTATTTCAGTTAGCGTACTGGGCTAGGCGGCATCTTAAAGCGCGTGGAATGGCGAGTAAAATGCACTGTTAAACTTCTAGGGTAGGGCAAACAGGGACCCGATTAGATCAGTTTATATTATGGTTAATTTAAGAATTCAGCAAAATTCTATCACATTTGTTCAATTTACGTCGTTCCTATTTCAGATAGCGTACTGGGCTAGGCGGCATCTTAAAGCGCGTGGAATGGCGAGTGAAATGCACTATTAAACTTCTATGATAGGGCAATCAGAGACCCGATCAGATCATTTTATATTTTGGTTAATACAAGGATTCAGCGAAATTCTATCACATTTGTTCAATTTACGTCGCTCCTATTTCATATAGCTAATTGGGCTATGCGGCATCTCAAAGCGCATGCAATTACGAGTGAAATGCACTATTAAACTTCTAGGGTAGGGCGAACAGAGACCCGATTAGATCATTTTACATTAAGGGTAATATAAGAATTCAGCGAAATTCAATCACATTTGTTCAATTTACGTCTTTGATATTTCAGATAGCGTACTGGGCTAAGCGGCATCTCAAAGCGCATGAAATGGCGAGTAAAATGCAATACTAAACTTCTAGGATAAGGCAAACAGAGACCCGATTAGACCATTTTATATTTTTGTTAATATAAGAATTCAGCGAAATTCTATCACATTTGTTCAATTTACGTCGCTCATATTTCAGATAGCGTATTGTGCTAAGCGGCATCTCAAAGCGCATGAAATGGCAAGTAAAACGCACTATTAAACTTCTATGATAGGGCAATCAGTGACCCGATTAGATCATTTTATATTATAGTTAATTTAAGAATTCAGCGAAATTCTATCACATTTGTTCAATTTACGTCGCTCCTATTTCAGATAGCGTATTGGGCTAGGCGGCATATTAAAGCGCGTGGAATGGCGAGTAAAATGCACTATTAAACTTCTAGGATAAGGCAAACAGAGACCCGATTAGATCATTTTATATTTTTGTTAATATAAGAATTCAGCGAAATTCTATCACATTCGTTCAATTTACGTCGCTCCTATTTCAGATAGCGTATTGGGCTAAGCGGCATCTCAAAGCGCATGAAATGGCGAGTGAAATGCACTATTAGACTTCTATGGTAGGGCGAACAGAGACCCGATTAGATCATTTTATATTTTGTTTAATATAAGATTTCAGGGAAATCCTATCACATTTGTTCTATTTACGTCGCTCCTATTTCAGTTAGCGTATTGGGCTAACCGGCATCTCAAAGCGCATGAAATGGCGAATAAAATGGACTATTAAACTTCTAGGGTAGGGCAAACAGAGACCCGATTAGGTCATTTTATATTACGGTTAATATAAGAATTAAGCGAAATTCTATCACATTTGTTCAATTTACGTCGCTCCTATTTCAGATAGCGTACTGGGCTAGGCGGCATATTAAAGCGCGTGGAATGGCGAGTAAAATGCACTATTTAACTTCTATGATAGGGCAATCAGAGACCCGATTAGATCATTTTATATTATGGTTAATTTAAGAATTCAGCGAAATTCTATCACATTTGTTCAATTTACGTCGCTCCTATTTCAGATAGCGTATTGGGCTAGGCGGCATCTTAACGCGCGTGGAATGGCGAGTAGAATGCACTATTAACCTTTCATGATAGGGCGATCAGAGACCCGACTAAATCATTTTATATTTTGTTTAATATAAGATTTCAGGGAAATTCTATCACATTTGTTCAATTTACGTCGCTCCTATTTCAGATAGCGTATTCGGCTAAGCGGCATCTCAAAGCGCATGCAATGGCGAATAAAATGCACTATTAAACTTCTAGGCTAGGGCGAGCAGAGACCCGATTAGATCATTTTACATTATGGTTAATAAAAGAATTAAGCTAAATTCTATCACATTTGTTCAACTTACGTCGCTCCTATTTCAGATAGCGTATTGGGCTAAGCGGCATCTCAAAGCGCATGAAATGGCGAGTAAAATGCACTGTTAAATTTCTATGGTAGGGCAACCAGAGACCCGATTAGATAATTTTATATTATGGTTAATTTAAGAATTCTGCAAAATCCTATCACATTTCTTCAATTTACGTCGTTCCTATTTCAGTTAGCGTACTGGGCTAGGCGGCATCTTAAAGCGCGTGGAATGGCGAGTAAAATGCACTGTTAAACTTCTAGGGTAGGGCAAACAGAGACCCGATTAGATCAGTTTATATTATGGTTAATTTAAGAATTCAGCAAAATTCTATCACATTTGTTCAATTTACGTCGTTCCTATTTCAGATAGCGTACTGGGCTAGGCGGCATCTTAAAGCGCGTGGAATGGCGAGTGAAATGCACTATTAAACTTCTATGATAGGGCAATCAGAGACCCGATCAGATCATTTTATATTTTGGTTAATACAAGGATTCAGCGAAATTCTATCACATTTGTTCAATTTACGTCGCTCCTATTTCATGTAGCTAATTGGGCTATGCGGCATCTCAAAGCGCATGCAATTACGAGTGAAATGCACTATTAAACTTCTAGGGTAGGGCGAACAGAGACCCGATTAGATCATTTTACATTAAGGGTAATATAAGAATTCAGCGAAATTCAATCACATTTGTTCAATTTACGTCTTTGATATTTCAGATAGCGTACTGGGCTAAGCGGCATCTCAAAGCGCATGAAATGGCGAGTAAAATGCAATACTAAACTTCTAGGATAAGGCAAACAGAGACCCGATTAGATCATTTTATATTTTTGTTAATATAAGAATTCAGCGAAATCCTATCACATTTGTTCAATTTACGTCGCTCATATTTCAGATAGCGTATTGTGCTAAGCGGCATCTCAAAGCGCATGAAATGGCAAGTAAAACGCACTATTAAACTTCTATGATAGGGCAATCAGTGACCCGATTAGATCATTTTATATTATAGTTAATTTAAGAATTCAGCGAAATTCTATCACATTTGTTCAATTTACGTCGCTCCTATTTCAGATAGCGTATTGGGCAAACCGGCATCTCAAAGCGCATGAAATGACGAGTAAAATGCACTATTAAACTTCTAGGGTAGGGCAAGCAGAGACCCGATTAGATCATTTTATATTATGGTTAATTTAATAATTCAGCAAAATTCTCTCACATTCGTACAATTTAGGTCGCTCCTATTTCAGATAGCGTATTGAGCTAAGCGGCATCTCGAAGCGCATGAAATGGCGAGTATAATGCACTATTAAACTTCTAGGATAAGGCAAACAGATACCCGATTAGATCATTTTATATTATGGTTAATTTAAGAATTCAGCAAAATTCTATCACATTTGTTCAATTTACGTCGCTCCTATTTCGGATAGCGTACTGGGCTAGGCGGCATCCTAAAGCGCGTGGAGTGGCGAGTAAAATGCACTATTAAACTTGTATGATAGGGCAATCAGAGACGCGATTAGATCATTTTATATTTTGTTTAATACAAGATTTCAGGGTAATTCTATCACATTTGTTCAATTCGTGTCGCTCATATTTCAGATAGCGTATTGGGCTAAGCGGCATCTCAAAGCGCATGAAATGGCGAGTAAAATGCACTATTAAACTCCTAGGGTAGGGCAGACAGAGACCCGATTAGATCATTTTACATTATGGTTAATTTAAGAATTCAGCAAGATTCTATCACATTTGTTGAATTTACGTCGCTCCTATTTCAGATAGCGTACTGGGCTAATCGGCATCTTAAAGCGCGTGGAATGGCGAGCAGAATGCACTATTAACCTTTTATGATAGGGCGATCAGAGACCCGACTAGATCATTTTATATTTTGTTTAATATAAGATGTCAGGGAAATTCTATCACATTTGTTTAATTTACGTCGCTCCTATTTCAGATAGCGTATTCGGCTAAGCGACATCTCAAAGCGCATGCAATGGCGAATAAAATGCACTATTAAACTTCTAGGCTAAGGCGAGCAGATACCCGATTAGATCATTTTACATTATGGTTAATAAAAGAATTCAGCGAAATTCTATCACATTTGTTCAACTTACGTCGCTCCTATTTCAGATAGCGTATTGGGCTAAGCGTCATCTCAAAGCGCATGAACTGGCGAGTAAACTGCACTATTAAACTTCTAGGGTAGGGCAAACAGAGACCCGACTAAATCATTTTATATTTTGTTTAATATAAGATTTCAGGGAAATTCTATCACATTTGTTCAATTTACGTCGCTCCTATTTCAGATAGCGTATTCGGCTAAGCGGCATCTCAAAGCGCATGCAATGGCGAATAAAATGCACTATTAAACTTCTAGGCTAGGGCGAGCAGAGACCCGATTAGATCATTTTACATTATGGTTAATAAAAGAATTCAGTGAAATTCTATCACATTTGTTCAACTTACGTCGCTCCTATTACAGATAGCTTATTGGGCTTAGAGGCATCTCAAAGCGCATGTAATGACGAGTGAAATGCACTATTAAACTTCTAGGCTATGGCAAACAGAGACCCGATTAGATCATTTTATATTACGGTTAATATAAGAATGCAGCGTGATTCTATCACATTTGTTCAATTTTCGTCGCTCCTATTTCAGATAGCGTATTGGGCTAAGCGGCATCTCAAAGCGTGTGGAATGGCGAGTAAAATGCACTATTAACCTTCTATGATAGGGCAATCAGAGACCAGACTAGATCATTTTATACTTTGGTTAATATACGAATTCATCGAAATTCTATCACATTTGTTCAATTTACGTCGCTCCTATTTCAGATAGCGTATTGGGCTATGCGGCATCTCAAAGCGCATGAAATGGCGAACAAAATGCACTATTAAACTTCTAGGCTAGGGCGAACAGAGACCAGATTAGATCATTTTATATTTTGGTTAACATAAGGATTCTGCGAAATTTTATCACATTTGTTCAATTTACGTCGCTCCTATTTCAGATAGCTTATTGGGCTAAGCGGCATCTGAAGGCGCATGAAATGGCGAATAAAATGGACTATTAAACTTCTAGGGTAGGGCAAACAGAGACCCGATTAGGTCGTTTTATATTACGGTTAATATAAGAATTAAGCGAAATTCTATCACATTTGTTCAATTTACGTCGCTCCTATTTCAGATAGCGTACTGGGCTAGGCGGCATATTAAAGCGCGTGGAATGGCGAATAAAATGCACTATTTAACTTCTATGATAGGGCAATCAGAGACCCGATTAGATCATTTTATATTATGGTTAATTTAAGAATTCAGCGAAATTCTATCACATTTGTTCAATTTACGTCGCTCCTATTTCAGATAGCGTATTGGGCTAGGCGGCATCTTAAAGCGCGTGGAATGGCGAGTAGAATGCACTATTAACCTTTCATGATAGGGCGATCAGAGACCCGACTAAATCATTTTATATTTTGTTTAATATAAGATTTCAGGGAAATTCTATCACATTTGTTCAATTTACGTCGCTCCTATTTCAGATAGCCGTATTCTGCTAAGCGGCATCTCAAAGCGCATGCAATGGCGAATAAAATGCACTATTAAACTTCTAGGCTAGGGCGAGCAGAGACCCGATTAGATCATTTTACATTATGGTTAATAAAAGAATTAAGCTAAATTCTATCACATTTGTTCAACTTACGTCGCTCCTATTTCAGATAGCGTATTGGGCTTGGCGACATCTTAAAGCGCGTGGAATGGCGAGTAAAATGCACTATTAAAGTTCTATGATAGGGCAATCAGTGACCCGATTAGATCATTTTATATTATAGTTAATTTAAGATTTCAGGGAAATTCTATCACATTTGTTCAATTTACGTCGCTCCTATTTCGGATAGCGCACTGGGCTAGGCGGCATCCTAAAGCGCGTGGAGTGATGAGTAAAATGCACTATTAATCATCTATGATAGGGCAATCAGAGAACCGATTAGATCATTTTATATTTTGGTTAATATAAGAATTCAGCGAAATTCTACAACATTTGTTCAATTTACGTCGCTCCTATTTCAGATAGCGTATCGGGCTAAGCGGCATCTCAAAGCGCATGAAATGGCGAGTAAAATGCACTATTAAACTTCTAGGGTAGGGCAAACAGAGACCCGATTAGATCATTTTATGTTATGGTTAATTTAAGAATTCAGCAAAATTCTATCACATTTGTTCAATTTACGTCGCTCCTATTTCAGATAGCGTACTGGGCTAGGCGGTAACTTAAAGCGCGTGGAATGGCGAGTAAAATGCACTATTAAACTTCTAGGGTAGGGCAATAAGAGACCCGATTAGATCATTTTACATTAAGATTAATATAAGAATTCAGCGAAATTCTATCACATTTGTTCAATTTACGTCGCTCCTATTTCAGATAGCGTATTTGGATAAGCGGCATCTAAAAGCGCATGAAATGGCGAGTAAAATGCAATACTAAACTTCTAGGATAAGGCAAACAGAGACCCGATTAGATCATTTTATATTACGGTTAATATAAGAATTCAGCGTAATTCTATCACATTTGTTCAACTTACGTCGCTCCTATTTTAGATAGCGTACTGGGCTAGGCGGCATCTTAAAGCGCGTGGAATGGCGAGTAAAATGCACTACTAAACTTCTATGATAAGGCAATAAGAGACCCGATTAGATCATTTTATATTTTGGTTAATATAAGGATTCAGCGTAATTCTATCACATTTGTTCAACTTACGTCGCTCCTATTTTAGATAGTGTACTGGGCTAGGCGGCACCTTAAAGCGCGTGGAATGGCGAGTAAAATGCACTACTAAACTTCTATGATAGGCCAATCAGAGACCCGATTAGATCATTTTATATTTTGTTTAATATAAGACTTCAGGGAAATTCTATTACATTTGTTCAATTAACATCGCTCCTATTTCAGATGGGTTACAGGGCTAAGCGGCATCTCAAAGCGCATGAAATGACGAGAGAAATGCACTATTAAACTTCTAGGGTAGGGCGAACAGAGACCCGATTAGATCATTTTAAATTAAGGTTAATATAAGAATTCAGCGAAATTCAATCACATTTGTTCAATTTACGTCGCTGATATTTCAGATAGCGTATTGGGCTAAGCGGCATCTCAAAGCGCATGAAATGGCGAATAAAATGCACTATTAAAATTCTAGGGTATGGCAGACAGAGACCCGATTTGATCATTTTATATTATGGTTAATATAAGGATTCAGCGAAATTCTATCACATTTGTTTAATTTACGTCGCTCCTATTTCAGATAGCGTACTGGGCTAGGCGTCATCTTAAAGCGCGTGGAATGGCGAGTAAAATGCACTATTAAACTTCTATGATAGGGCAATCAGAGACCCGATTAGATCACTTTATATTTTGGTTAATATAAGGATTCAGCGAAATTCTATCACATTTGTTCAATTTACGTCGCTCCTATTTCAGTTAGCGTATTGGGCTAAGCGGCTTCTCAAAGCGCATGAAGTGAGGAGCAAAATGCACTATTAAACTTCTAGGGTAGGGCAAGCAGAGACCCGATTAGATCATTTTATGTTATGGTTAATTTAAGAATTCAGCGAAATTCTATCACATTTGTTCAATTTACGTCGCTCCTATTTCAGATAGCGTATTGGGATAAGCGGCATCTCAAAGCGCATGAATTGGCGAGTAAAATATACAATTAAACTTCTAGGGTAGATCAAACGGAGACCCGATTAGATCATTTTATATTGTGGTTAATTTAAGAATTCAGCAAAATTCTATCACATTTGTTCAATTTACGTCGCTCATATTTCAGATAGCGTATTGGGCTAAGCGGCACCTCAAAGCGCATGAAATGGCGAGTAAAATGCACTATTAAACTTCTAGGGTAGGGCAATCAGAGACCCGATTAGATCATTTTATATTTTGGTTAATATAAGAATTCAGCGAAATTCTATCACATTTGTTCAATTTACGTCGCTCCTATTTCAGATGGCGTACTGGGCTGTGCGGCATCTTAAAGCGCGTGGAAGGGCGAGTAAAATGCAATATTAAACTTCGATGATAGGGCAATCAGAGACCCGATTAGATCATTTTATATTTTGGTTAATATAAGGATTCAGCGAAATTCTATCACTTTTGTTCAACTTACGTCGCTCCTATTTCAGATAGCGTACTGGGCTATGCGGCATCTCAAAGCGCATGAAATGGCGAGCAAAATCCACTATTAAACTTCTAGGGTATGGCAAACAGAGACCCGATTAGATCATATTACATTATGGTTAATAAAAGAATTAAGAGTAATTCTATCACATTTGTTCAATTTACGTCACTCCTATTTCAGATAGCCTACTGGGCTAGCCGGCACCATAAAGCGCGCGGAATAGCGAGTAAAATGCACTATTAGCCTTCTATGATAGGGCAATCAGAGACCCGATTAGATCATTTTATATTTTGGTTAATATAAGAATTCAGCGAAATCCTATCACGTTTGTTCAATTTACGTCGCTCCTATTCCAGATAGCGTATTGGGCTTAGCGGCATCTTAAAGCGCGTGGAATGGCGAGTAAAATGCTCTACTAAACTTCTATGGTAGGGAATCAGAGAACCGATTAGATCATTTTATATTTTGTTTAAAATAAGATTTCAGGGAAATTGTATCACATTTGTTCAATTTACGTCGCTCCTATTTCAGATAGCGTATTCGGCTAAGCGGCATCTCAAAGCGCATGAAGTGGCGAATAAAATTCACTATTAAACTTCTAGGCTAGGGCGAACAGAGACCAGATTAGATCATTTTACATTATGGTTAATAAAAGAATTCAGCGAAATTCTATCACATTTGTTCAACTTACGTCGCTCCTATTTGAGGTAGCGTATTGGGATAAGCGGCATCTCAAAGCGCATGAATTGGCGAGTAAAATATACAATTAAACTTCTAGGGTAGATCAAACGGAGACCCGATTAGATCATTTTATATTGTGGTTAATTTAAGAATTCAGCAAAATTCTATCACATTTGTTCAATTTACGTCGCTCATATTTCAGATAGCGTATTGGGCTAAGCGGCACCTCAAAGCGCATGAAATGGCGAGTAAAATGCACTATTAAACTTCTAGGGTAGGGCAATCAGAGACCCGATTAGATCATTTTATATTTTGGTTAATATAAGGATTCAGTGAAATTCTATCACTTTTGTTCAACTTACGTCGCTCCTATTTCAGATAGCGTACTGGGCTATGCGGCATCTCAAAGCGCATGAAATGGCGAGCAAAATCCACTATTAAACTTCTAGGGTATGGCAAACAGAGACCCGATTAGATCATATTACATTATGGTTAATAAAAGAATTAAGAGTAATTCTATCACATTTGTTCAATTTACGTCTCTCCTATTTCAGATAGCCTACTGGGCTAACCGGCACCATAAAGCGCGTGGAATAGCGAGTAAAATGCACTATTAGCCTTCTATGATAGGGCAATCAGAGACCCGATTAGATCATTTTATATTTTGGTTAATATAAGAATTCAGCGAAATCCTATCACGTTTGTTCAATTTACGTCGCTCCTATTCCAGATAGCGTATTGGGCTTAGCGGCATCTTAAAGCGCGTGGAATGGCGAGTAAAATGCTCTACTAAACTTCTATGGTAGGGAATCAGAGAACCGATTAGATCATTTTATATTTTGTTTAAAATAAGATTTCAGGGAAATTGTATCACATTTGTTCAATTTACGTCGCTCCTATTTCAGATAGCGTATTCGGCTAAGCGGCATCTCAATGCGCATGAAGTGGCGAATAAAATTCACTATTAAACTTCTAGGCTAGGGCGAACAGAGACCCGATCAGATCATTTTACATTATGGTTAATAAAAGAATTCAGCGAAATTCTACCACATTTGTTCAACTTACGTCGCTCCTATTTCAGATAGCGTATTGGGCTAAGCGGCATCTCAAAGCGCATGAAATGGCGAGTGAAATGCACCATTAGACTTCTATGGTAAGGCGAACAGAGACCCGATTAGATCATTTTACATTAAGGTTAATATAAGAATTCACAGAAATTCTATCACATTTGTTCAATTTACGTCGCTCCTATTTCAGATAGCGTATTGGGCTATGCGGCACCTCAAAGCGCATGAAATGGCGAGTAAAATGCACTATTAAACTTCTAGGGTAGGTCAATCAGAGACCCGATTAGATCATTTTATATTTTGGTTAATATAAGAATTCAGCGAAATTCTATCACATTTGTTCAATTTACGTCGCTCCTATTTCAGATGGCGTACTGGGCTATGCGGCATCTCAGACCGCATGAAATGGCGAGTGAAGTGTACTATTAAACTTCTCGGCTAGGGCGAACAGAGACCCGATTAGATCATTTTATATTATGGTTAATTTAAGAATTCAGCAAAATTCTATCACATTTGTTCAATTTACGTCGTTCCTATTTCAGATAGCGTCCTGGGCTATGCGGCATCTCAAAGCGCATGAAATGGCGAGTGAAATGCACTATTCAACTTCTAGGGTAGGGCGAACAGAGACCCGATTAGATCATTTTACATTAAGGTTAATATAAGAATTCAGGGAAATTCTATCACATTTGTTCAATTTACGTCGCTCTTATTTCAGATAGCGTATTGGGCTAAGCGGCATCTCAAAGCGCATGAAATGGCGAGCAAAATCCACTATTAAACTTCTAGGGTATGGCAAACAGAGACCCGATTAGATCATTTTATATCATGGTTAATTTAAGAATTCAGCAAAATTCTATCACATTTGTTCAATTTACGTCGTTCCTATTTCAGATAGCGTACTGGGCTAGGCGCCATCTTAAAGCGCCCGGAATGGCGAGTAAAATGCACCATGAAACTTCTATGATAGGGCAATAAGAGACCCGATTAGATCATTTTATATTTTGGTTAATATAAGGATTCAGCGAAATTCTATCACATTTGTTCAACTTACGCCGCTCCTGCTGGAGATAGCGTACTGGACTAGGCGGCAACTTGAAGCGCGTGGAATGGCGAGTAAAATGCAGTACTAAACATCTATGATAGGGCAATCGGAGTCCCGATTAGATCATTTTATATTTTGTTTAATATACGATTTCAGGGAAATTCTATCACATTTGTTCAATTTACGTCGTTCCTATTTCAGATAGCGTATTGGGCTAAGCGGCATCTCAAAGCGCATGAAATGGCGAGTAAAATGCGCGATTAAACTTCTAGGCTAGGGCGAACAGAGACCCGATTAGATCATTTTACATTTTGTTTAATATAAGATTTCAGGGAAATTCTATCACATTTGTTCAATTTACGTCGCTCCTATTTCAGATAGCTTATTGGGCAAAGCGGCATCTCAAAGCGCATGAAATGGCGAGTAAAATGCACTATTAAACTTCTAGGGTAGGGCAAACAGAGACCCGATTAGATCATTTTATATTATGGTTCATTTAAGAATTCAGCAAAATTCTATCACAATCGTTCAATTTAGGTCGCTCCTATTTCAGATAGCGTACTGGGCTTGGCGACATCTTAAAGCGCGTGGAATGGCGAGTAAAATGCACTATTAAAGTTCTATGATAGGGCAATCAGTGACCCGATTAGATCATTTTATATTATAGTTAATTTAAGATTTCAGGGAAATTCTATCACATTTGTTCAATTTACGTCGCTCCTATTTCGGATAGCGCACTGGGCTAGGCGGTATCCTAAAGCGCGTGGAGTGGCGAGTAAAATGCACTATTAATCATCTATGATAGGGCAATCAGAGAACCGATTAGATCATTTTATATTTTGGTTAATATAAGAATTCAGCGAAATTCTACAACATTTGTTCAATTTACGTCGCTCCTATTTCAGATAGCGTATCGGGCTAAGCGGCATCTCAAAGCGCATGAAATGGCGAGTAAAATGCACTATTAAACTTCTAGGGTAGGGCAAACAGAGACCCGATTAGATCATTTTATGTTATGGTTAATTTAAGAATTCAGCAAAATTCTATCACATTTGTTCAATTTACGTCGCTCCGATTTCAGATAGCGTACTGGGCTAGGCGGTAACTTAAAGCGCGTGGAATGGCGAGTAAAATGCACTATTAAACTTCTAGGGTAGGGCAAACAGAGACCCGATTAGATCATTTTATATTATGGTTAATTTAAGAATTCAGCCAAATTCTATCACATTTGTTCAATTTACGTCGCTCCTATTTCAGATAGCGTATTTGGAGAAGCGGCATCTAAAAGCGCATGAAATGGCGAGTAAGATGCAATACTAAACTTCTAGGATAAGGCAAACAGAGACCCGATTAGATCATTTTATATTACGGTTAATATAAGAATTCAGCGTAATTCTATCACATTTGTTCAACTTACGTCGCTCCTCTTTTAGATAGCGTACTGGGCTAGGCGGCATCTTAAAGCGCGTGGAATGGCGAGTAAAATGCACTACTAAACTTCTATGATAGGGCAATCAGAGACCCGATTAGATCATTTTACATTAAGGATAATATAAGAATTCAGCGAAATTCTATCACATTTGTTCAATTTACGTCGCTGATATTTCAGATAGCGTATTGGGCTAAGCGGCATCTCAAAGCGCATGAAATGGCGAATAAAATGCACTATTAAACTTCTAGGGTATGGCAGGCAGCGACCCGATTTGATCATTTTATATTATGGTTAATTTAAGAATTCAACGAAATTCTATCACACTTGTTCAATTTACGTCGTTCCTATTTCAGATAGCGTACTGGGCTAGGCGGCATCTTAAAGAGCGTGGAATGGCGAGTAAAATGCCCTATGAAACTTCTATGATAGGGCAATAAGAGACCCGATTAGATCATTTTATATTTTGGTTAATATAAGGATTCAGCGAAATTCTATCACATTTGTTCAATTTACGTCGCTCCTATTTCAGATAGCGTACTGGTCTAGGTGTCATCTTAAAGCGCGTGGAATGGCGAGTAAAATGCACTATTAAACTGCTATGATAGGGCAATCAGAGACCCGATTAGATCATTTTATATTTTGGTTAATATAAGGATTCAGCGAAATTCAATCACATTTGTTCTATTTACGTCGCTCCTATTTCAGGTAGCGTATTGGGCTAAGCGGCATCTCAAAGCGCATGACATGGCGAGTGAAGTGCACTCTTAAACTTCTAGGGTAAGGGAAAGAGAGACCCGATTAGATCATTTTATATTACGGTTAATATAAGAATTAAGCGTAATTCTATCACATTTGTTCAGCTTACGTCGCTCCTATTTTAGATAGCGTACTGGGCTAGGCGGCATCTTAAAGCGCGTGGAATGGCGAGTAAAATGTACTACTAAACTTCTATGATAGGCCAATCAGAGACCGGATTAGATAATTTTATATTTTGTTTAATATAAGATTTCAGGGAAATTCTATCACATTTGTTCAATTTACGTTGCTTCTATTTCTGATAGCGTATTGGGCTAAGCGGCATCTCAAAGCATATGAAATGGCGAGTAAAATGCAATACTAAACTTCTAGGATAAGGCAAACAGAGACCCGATTAGATCATTTTATATTACGGTTAATATAAGAATTCAGCGTAATTCTATCACATTTGTTCAACTTACGTCGCTCCTATTTTAGATAGCGTACTGGGCTAGGCGGCACCTTAAAGCGCGTGGAATGGCGAGTAAAATGCACTACTAAACTTCTATGATAGGGCAATCAGAGATCCGATTAGATCATTTTATATTTTGTTTAATATAAGACTTCAGGGAAATTCTATTACATTTGTTCAATTAACATCGCTCCTATTTCAGATAGGTTACAGGGCTAAGCGGCATCTCAAAGCGCATGAAATGACGAGAGAAATGCACTATTAAACTTCTAGGGTAGGGCGAACAGAGACCCGATTAGATCATTTTAAATTAAGGTTAATATAAGAATTCAGCGAAATTCAATCACATTTGTTCAATTTACGTCGCTGATATTTCAGATAGCGTATTGGGCTAAGCGGCATCTTAAAGCGCATGAAATGGCGAGTGAAGTGCACTGTTAAACTTCTAGGGTAAGCGAAAGAGAGACCCGATTAGATCATTTTATATTACGGTTAATATAAGAATGAAGCGTAATTCAATCACATTTGTTGAATTTACGTCACTCCTATTTCAGATAGCCTACTGGGCTAGCCTGCATCTTAAAGCGCGTGGAATAGCGAGTAAAATGGACTATTAGCCTTCTATGATAGGGCAATCGGAGACCCGATTAGATCATTTTATGTTTTGGTTAATATAAGAATTCAGCGAAATCCTATCACGTTTGTTCAATTTACGTCGCTCTTATTTCAGATAGCGTATTGGGCTAAGCGGCATCTCAAAGCGCATGAAATGGCGAATAAAATGCACTATTAAACTTCTCGGCTAGGGCGAACAGAAACCCGATTAGATCATTTTATATTATGGTTAATTTAAGAATTCAGGGTAATTCTATCACATTTGTTCAATTTACGTCGCTCCTATTTCAGATAGCGTATTGGGCAAAGCGGCATTTCAAAGCGCATGAAATGACGAGTAAAATGCACTATTAAACTTCTACGGTAGGGCAAACAGAGACCCGATTAGATCATTTTACATTAAGTTTAATATAAGAATTCAGCGAAATTCTATCACATTTGTTCGATTTACGTCGCTCCTATTTCAGATAGCGTATTGGGCTAAGCGGCATCTCAAAGTGGATGAAATGGCGAGTAAAATGCACTATTAAACTTCTAGGGTAAGGCAAACGGAGGCCCGATTAGATCATATTACATTATGGTTAATAAAAGAATTAAGAGTAATTCTATCACATCTGTTCAATTTACGTCACTCTTATTTCAGATAGCCTACTGGGCTAGCCGGCATCTTAAAGCGCGTGGAATAGCGAGTAAAATGCACTATTAAACGTCTAGGCTAGGGCGAACAGAGACCCGATTAGATCATTGTATATTATGGTTAATTTAAGAATTCAACGAAATTCTATCACATTTGTTCGATTTACGTCGCTCCTATTTCAGATAGCGTATTGGGCTAAGCGGCACCTCAAAGCGCATGAAATGGCGAGTAAAATGCACTATTAAACTTCTAGGGTAGGGCAATCAGAGACCCGATTAGATCATTTTATACTTTGTTTAATATACGATTTCAGGGAAATTCTATCACATTTGTTCAATTTACGTCGCTCCTATTTCAGATAGCGTACTGGGCTAAGCGGCATCTCAAAGCGCATGAAATGTTGAATACAATGCACTATTAAACTTCTAGGGTAGGGGGAACAGAGACCCGATTAGATCATTTTATATGATGGTTAATTTAAGAATTCAGCAAAATTCTATCACGTTTGTTCAATTTACGTCGCTACTATTTCAGATAGCGGATTGAGCTAAGCGGCATCTCAAAGCGCATGGAATGACGAGTGAAAGGCACTATTAAACTTCTAGGGTAGGGCGAACAGAGAACCGATTAGATCATTTTACATTAAGGTTAATATAAGAATTCAGGGAAATCCTATCACGTTTGTTCAATTTACGTCGCTCCTATTTCAGATAGCGTGTTGGGCTAAGCGGCATCTCAAAGCGCATGAAATGGCGAGCAAACTGCACTGTTAAACTTCTAGGGTAGGGCAAACAGAGACCCGATTAGATCATTTCATATTATGGTTTATTTAAGAATTCAGAAAAATTCTATCACATTTGTTATAATTTACGTCGCTCCTATTTCAGATAGCTTATTGGGCTAAGCGGCATCTCAAAGCGCATGAAATGACGAGTGAAATGCACTACTAAACTTCTAGGATTGGGCAAACAGAGACCCGATCAGATCATTTTATATTACGGTTAATATAAGAATTCAGCGTAACTCTATCACATTTGTTCAATTTACGTCGCTGATATTTCAGATAGCGTATTGGGCTAGGCGGCATCTTAAAGCGCGTGGAATGGCGAGTAAAATGCACTATTAAACTTCTTGGGTATGGCAAACAGAGACCCGATTAGATCATTTTATATTATGGTTAATTTATCAATTCAGCGAAATTCTATCACATTTGTTCAATTTACGTCGCTCCTATTTCAAATAGCTTATTGGGCTAGGCGGCATCTCAAAGCGCATGAAATGACGAGTGAAATGCACTAGTAATCTTCTAGGGTAGGGCGAGCAGAGACCCGATTAGATCATTTTATATTACGGTTTATATAAGAATTCAGCGTAATTCTATCACATTTGTTCAACATACGTCGCTCCTATTTCAGATAGTGTACTGGGCTAGTCGGCATCTCATAGCGCGTGGAAGGGCGAGTACAATGATCTACTAAACTTCTATGATAGGGCAATCAGAGTCCCGTTTAGATCATTTTATATTTTGTTTAATATAAGATTTCAGGGAAATTCTATCACATTTGTTCAATTTACGTCGCTCCTATTTCAGATAGCGTATTGGGCTAAGCGGCATCTCAAAGCGCATGAAATGACGAGAGAAATGCACCATTAAACTTCTAGGCTAGGGCGAACGGAGACCCGATTAGATCATTTTACATTATGGTCAATATATGAATTCAGCGAAATTCTATCACATTTGTTCAATTTACATCGCTCCTATTTCAGATAGCGTATTGGGCTAAGCGGCAACTTAAAGCGCGTGGAATGGCGAGTAAAATGCACTATTAAACTTCTAGGGTAGGGCAAACAGAGGCCCGATTAGATCATTTTATATTATGGTTAATTTAAGAATTCAGCGAAATTCTATCACATTTGTTCAATTTACGTCGCTCCTATTTCAGATAGCGTATTTGGATAAGCGGCATCTAAAAGCGCATGAAATGGCGAGTAAAATGCAATACTAAACTTCTAGGATAGGGCAATCAGAGACCCGATTAGATCATTTTACATTAAGGATAATATAAGAATTCAGCGAAATTCTATCACATTTGTTCAATTTACGTCGCTGATATTTCAGATAGCGTATTGGGCTAAGCGGCATCTCAAAGCGCATGAAATGGCGAATAAAATGCACTATTAAACTTCTAGGGTATGGCAGGCAGCGACCCGATTTGATCATTTTATATTATGGTTAATTTAAGAATTCAACGAAATTCTATCACACTTGTTCAATTTACGTCGTTCCTATTTCAGATAGCGTACTGGGCTAGGCGGCATCTTAAAGCGCGTGGAATGGCGAGTAAAATGCCCTATGAAACTTCTATGATAGGGCAATAAGAGACCCGATTAGATCATTTTATATTTTGGTTAATATAAGGATTCAGCGAAATTCTATCACATTTGTTCAATTTACGTCGCTCCTATTTCAGATAGCGTACTGGTCTAGGTGTCATCTTAAAGCGCGTGGAATGGCGAATAAAATGCACTATTAAACTTCTCGGCTAGGGCGAACAGAAACCCGATTAGATCATTTTATATTATGGTTAATTTAAGAATTCAGGGTAATTCTATCACATTTGTTCAATTTACGTCGCTCCTATTTCAGATAGCGTATTGGGCCAAGCGGCATTTCAAAGCGCATGAAATGGCGAGTAAAATGCACTATTAAACTTCTACGGTAGGGCAAACAGAGACCCGATTAGATCATTTTATATTATGGTTAATTTAAGAATTCAGCAAAATTCTATCACATTTGTTCAATTTACGTCGCTCCTATTTCAGTTAGCGTATTGGGCTAAGCGGCTTCTCAAAGCGCATGAAGTGAGGAGTAAAATGCACTATTAAACTTCTAGGGTAGGGCAAGCAGAGACCCGATTAGATCATTTTATGTTATGGTTAATTTAAGAATTCAGCGAAATTCTATCACATTTGTTCAATTTACGTCGCTCCTATTTCAGATAGCGTATTTGGATCAGCGGTATCTCAAAGCGCATGAAATGGCGAGTAAAATGCTATACTAAACTTCTAGGATAAGGCAAACAGAGACCCGATTAGATCATTTTACATTAAGGTTAATATAAGAATTCAGCGAAATTCTATCACATTTGTTCGATTTACGTCGCTCCTATTTCAGATAGCGTATTGGGCTAAGCGGCATCTCAAAGCGGATGAAATGGCGAGTAAAATGCACTATTAAACTTCTAGGGTAAGGCAAACAGAGGCCCGATTAGATCATATTACATTATGGTTAATAAAAGAATTAAGAGTAATTCTATGACATTTGTTCAATTTACGTCACTCTTATTTCAGACAGCCTACTGGGCTAGCCGGCATCTTAAAGCGCGTGGAATAGCGAGTAAAATGCACTATTAGCCTTCTATGACAGGGCAATCAGAGACCCGATTAGATCATTTTATATTTTGGTTAATATAAGAATTCAGCGAAATCCTATCACGTTTGTTCAATTTACGTCGCTACTATTTCAGACAGCGGATTGGGCTAAGCGGCATCTCAAAGCGTATGAAATGGCGAATAAAATGCACTATTAAAGTTCTATGGTAGGGCGAACAGAGACCCGATTAGATCATTTTACATTAAGGTTAATATAAGAATTCAGCGAAATTCTATCACATTTGTTCAATTTACGTCGCTCCTATTTCAGATGGCGTACTGGGCTATGCGGCATCTTAAAGCGCGTGGAAGGGCGAGTAAAATGCACTATTAAACTTCGATGATAGGGCAATCAGAGACCCGATTAGATCATTTTATATTTTGGTTAATATAAGGATTCAGCGAAATTCTATCACTTTTGTTCAACTTACGTCGCTCCTATTTCAGATAGCGTACTGGGCTATGCGGCATCTCAAAGCGCATGAAATGGCGAGCAAAATCCACTATTAAACTTCTAGGGTATGGCAAACAGAGACCCGATTAGATCATATTACATTATGGTTAATAAAAGAATTAAGAGTAATTCTATCACATTTGTTCAATTTACGTCACTCCTATTTCAGATAGCCTACTGGGCTAGCCGGCACCATAAAGCGCGTGGAATAGCGAGTAAAATGCACTATTAGCCTTCTACGATAGGGCAATCAGAGACCCGATTAGATCATTTTATATTTTGGTTAATATAAGAATTCAGCGAAATCCTATCACGTTTGTTCAATTTACGTCGCTCCTATTCCAGATATCGTATTGGGCTTAGCGGCATCTTAAAGCGCGTGGAATGGCGAGTAAAATGCTCTACTAAACTTCTATGGTAGGGCAATCAGAGACCCGATTAGATCATTTTATATTTTGTTTAATATAAGGTTTCAGGGAAATTGTATCACATTTGTTCAATTTACGTCGCTCCTATTTCAGATAGCGTATTCGGCTAAGCGGCATCTCAAAGCGCATGAAGTGGCGAATAAAATTCACTATTAAACTTCTAGGCTAGGGCGAACAGAGACCCGATCAGATCATTTTACATTATGGTTAATAAAAGGATTCAGCGAAATTCTACCACATTTGTTCAACTTACGTCGCTCCTATTTCAGATAGCGTATTGGGCTAAGCGGCATCTCAAAGCGCATGAAATGGCGAGTGAAATGCACTATTCAACTTCTAGGGTAGGGCGAACAGAGACCCGATTAGATCATTTTACATTAAGGTTAATATAAGAATTCAGGGAAATTCTATCACATTTGTTCGATTTACGTCGCTCTTATTTCAGATAGCGTATTGGGCTAAGCGGCATCTCAAAGCGCATGAAATGGCGAGCAAAATCCACTATTAAACTTCTAGGGTATGGCAAACAGAGACCCGATTAGATCATTTTATATCATGGTTAATTTAAGAATTCAGCAAAATTCTATCACATTTGTTCAATTTACGTCGTTCCTATTTCAGATAGCGTACTGGGCTAGGCGGCATCTTAAAGCGCCTGGAATGGCGAGTAAAATGCACCATGAAACTTCTATGATAGGGCAATAAGAGACCCGATTAGATCATTTTATATTTTGGTTAATATAAGGATTCAGCGAAATTCTATCACATTTGTTCAACTTACGCCGCTCCTGCTTGAGATAGCGTACTGGACTAGGCGGCAACTTAAAGCGCGTGGAATGGCGAGTAAAATGCAGTACTAAACATCTATGATAGGGCAATCGGAGTCCCGATTAGATCATTTTATACTTTGTTTAATATACGATTTCAGGGAAATTCTATCACATTTGTTCAATTTACGTCGCTCCTATTTCAGATAGCGTACTGGGCTAAGCGGCATCTCAAAGCGCATGAAATGTTGAATACAATGCACTATTAAACTTCTAGGGTAGGGGGAACAGAGAACCGATTAGATCATTTTACATTAAGGTTAATATAAGAATTCCGGGAAATTCTATCACGTTTGTTCAATTTACGTCGCTACTATTTCAGATAGCGGATTGGGCTAAGCGGCATCTCAAAGCGCATGGAATGACGAGTGAAAGGCACTATTAAACTTCTAGGGTAGGGCGAACAGAGAACCGATTAGATCATTTTACATTAAGGTTAATATAAGAATTCAGGGAAATCCTATCACGTTTGTTCAATTTACGTCGCTCCTATTTCAGATAGCGTATTGGGCTAAGCGGCATCTCAAAGCGCATGAAATGGCGAGCAAACTGCACTGTTAAACTTCTAGGGTAGGGCAAACAGAGACCCGATTAGATCATTTCATATTATGGTTTATTTAAGAATTCAGAAAAATTCTATCACATTTGTTATAATTTACGTCGCTCCTATTTCAGATAGCTTATTGGGCTAAGCGGCATCTCAAAGCGCATGAAATGACGAGTGAAATGCACTACTAAACTTCTAGGATAGGGCAAACAGAGACCCGATCAGATCATTTTATATTACGGTTAATATAAGAATTCAGCGTAACTCTATCACATTTGTTCAATTTACGTCGCTGATATTTCAGATAGCGTATTGGGCTAGGCGGCATCTTAAAGCGCGTGGAATGGCGAGTAAAATGCACTATTAAACTTCTAGGGTATGGCAAACAGAGACCCGATTAGATCATTTTATATTATGGTTAATTTATCAATTCAGCGAAATTCTATCACATTTGTTCAATTTACGTCGCTCCTAGTTCAAATAGCTTATTGGGCTAGGCGGCATCTCAAAGCGCATGAAATGACGAGTGAAATGCACTAGTAATCTTCTAGGGTAGGGCGAGCAGAGACCCGATTAGATCATTTTATATTACGGTTTATATAAGAATTCAGCGTAATTCTATCACATTTGTTCAACATACGTCGCTCCTATTTCAGATAGTGTACTGGGCTAGTCGGCATCTCATAGCGCGTGGAAGGGCGAGTAAAATGCACTACTAAACTTCTATGATAGGGCAATCAGAGTCCCGTTTAGATCATTTTATATTTTGTTTAATATAAGATTTCAGGGAAATTCAATCACATTTGTTCAATTTACGTCGCTCCTATTTCAGATAGCGTATTGGGCTAAGCGGCATCTCAAAGCGCATGAAATGACGAGAGAAATGCACTATTAAACTTCTTGGGTAGGGCGATCAGAGACCCGATTACATCATTTTATATTATGGTTAATTTAAGAATTCGGAAAAATTCTATCACATTTGTTCAATTTACGTCGCTCCTATTTCAGATGGCGTACTGGGCTAGGCGGCATCTTAAAGCGCGTGGAATGGCGAGTAAAATGCACGATTAAACTTCTAGGCTAGGGCGAACAGAGACCCGATTAGATCATTTTACATTTTGTTTAATATAAGATTTCAGGGAAATTCTATCACATTTGTTCAATTTACGTCGCTCCTATTTCAGATAGCTTATTGGGCAAAGCGGCATCTCAAAGCGCATGAAATGGCGAGTAAAATGCACTATTAAACTTCTAGGGTAGGGCAAACAGAGACCCGATTAGATCATTTTATGTTATGGTTAATTTAAGGATTCAGCAAAATTCTATCACATTTGTTCAATTTACGTCGCTCCTATTTGAGATAGCGCACTGGGCTAAGCGGCATCTCAAAGCGCATGAAATGACGAGTGAAAGGCACTATTAAACTTCTAGGGTAGGGCGAACAGAGAACCGATTAGATCATTTTACATTAAGATTAATATAAGAATTCAGGGAAATTCTATCACATTTGTTCAATTTACGTCGTTCCTATTTCAGATAGCGTATTGGGCTAAGCGGCATCTCAAAGCGCATGAAATGGCGAGTAAAATGCACTATTAAACTTCTAGGGTAGGGCAAGCAGAGACCCGATTAGATCATTTTATATTATGGTTAATTTAAGAATTCAGCAAAATTCTATCACAATCGTTCAATTTAGGTCGCTCCTATTTCAGATAGCGTACTGGGCTTGGCGACATCTTAAAGCGCGTGGAATGGCGAGTAAAATGCACTATTAAAGTTCTATGATAGGGCAATCAGTGACCCGATTAGATCATTTTATATTATAGTTAATTTAAGATTTCAGGGAAATTCTATCACATTTGTTCAATTTACGTCGCTCCTATTTCGGATAGCGCACTGGGCTAGGCGGCATCCTAAAGCGCGTGGAGTGGCGAGTAAAATGCACTATTAATCATCTATGATAGGGCAATCAGAGAACCGATTAGATCATTTTATATTTTGGTTAATATAAGAATTCAGCGATATTCTACAACATTTGTTCAATTTACGTCGCTCCTATTTCAGATAGCGTATCGGGCTAAGCGGCATCTCAAAGCGCATGAAATGGCGAGTAAAATGCACTATTAAACTTCTAGGGTAGGGCAAACAGAGACCCGATTAGATCATTTTATGTTATGGTTAATTTAAGAATTCAGCAAAATTCTATCACATTTGTTCAATTTACGTCGCTCCTATTTCAGATAGCGTACTGGGCTAGGCGGTAACTTAAAGCGCGTGGAATGGCGAGTAAAATGCACTATTAAACTTCTAGGGTAGGGCAATAAGAGACCCGATTAGATCATTTTACATTAAGATTAATATAAGAATTCAGCGAAATTCTATCACATTTGTTCAATTTACGTCGCTCCTATTTCAGATAGCGTATTTGGATAAGCGGCATCTAAAAGCGCATGAAATGGCGAGTAAAATGCAATACTAAACTTCTAGGATAAGGCAAACAGAGACCCGATTAGATCATTTTATATTACGGTTAATATAAGAATTCAGCGTAATTCTATCACATTTGTTCAACTTACGTCGCTCCTATTTTAGATAGTGTACTGGGCTAGGCGGCACCTTAAAGCGCGTGGAATGGCGAGTAAAATGCACTACTAAACTTCTATGATAGGGCAATCAGAGACCCGATTAGATCATTTTATATTTTGTTTAATATAAGACTTCAGGGAAATTCTATTACATTTGTTCAATTAACATCGCTCCTATTTCAGATGGGTTACAGGGCTAAGCGGCATCTCAAAGCGCATGAAATGACGAGAGAAATGCACTATTAAACTTCTAGGGTAGGGCGAACAGAGACCCGATTAGATCATTTTAAATTAAGGTTAATATAAGAATTCAGCGAAATTCAATCACATTTGTTCAATTTACGTCGCTGATATTTCAGATAGCGTATTGGGCTAAGCGGCATCTCAAAGCGCATGAAATCGCGAATAAAATGCACTATTAAAATTCTAGGGTATGGCAGACAGAGACCCGATTTGATCATTTTATATTATGGTTAATATAAGGATTCAGCGAAATTCTATCACATTTGTTTAATTTACGTCGCTCCTATTTCAGATAGCGTACTGGGCTAGGCGTCATCTTAAAGCGCGTGGAATGGCGAGTAAAATGCACTATTAAACTTCTATGATAGGGCAATCAGAGACCCGATTAGATCACTTTATATTTTGGTTAATATAAGAATTCAGCGAAATTCTATCACATTTGTTCAATTTACGTCGCTCCTATTTCAGATGGCGTACTGGGCTGTGCGGCATCTTAAAGCGCGTGGAAGGGCGAGTAAAATGCAATATTAAACTTCGATGATAGGGCAATCAGAGACCCGATTAGATCATTTTATATTTTGGTTAATATAAGGATTCAGCGAAATTCTATCACATTTGTTCAATTTACGTCGCTCCTATTTCAGATAGCGTACTGGTCTAGGTGTCATCTTAAAGCGCGTGGAATGGCGAGTAAAATGCACTATTAAACTGCTATGATAGGGCAATCAGAGACCCGATTAGATCACTTTATATTTTGGTTAATATAAGGATTCAGCGAAATTCTATCACATTTGTTCAATTTACGTCGCTCCTATTTCAGATAGCGTATTGGCCTAAGCGGCATCTCAAAGCGCATGAAATGGCGAATAAAATGCACTATTAAACTTCTAGGCTAGGGCGAAAAGAGACCCGATTAGATCATTTTACATTATGGTTAATAAAAGAATTCAGCGAAATTCTATCACATTTGTTCAACTTACGTCGCTCCTATTTCAGGTAGCGTATTGGGCTAAGCGGCATCTCAAAGCATATGAAATGGCGAGTAAAATGCAATACTAAACTTCTAGGATAAGGCAAACAGAGACCCGATTAGATCATTTTATATTACGGTTAATATAAGAATTCAGCGTAATTCTATCACATTTGTTCAACTTACGTCGCTCCTATTTTAGATAGCGTACTGGGCTAGGCGGCACCGTAAAGCGCGTGGAATGGCGAGTAAAATGCACTACTAAACTTCTATGATAGGGCAATCAGAGACCCGATTAGATCATTTTATATTTTGTTTAATATAAGACTTCAGGGAAATTCTATTACATTTGTTCAATTAACATCGCTCCTATTTCAGATAGGTTACAGGGCTAAGCGGCATCTCAAAGCGCATGAAATGACGAGAGAAATGCACTATTAAACTTCTAGGGTAGGGCGAACAGAGACCCGATTAGATCATTTTAAATTAAGGTCAATATAAGAATTCAGCGAAATTCAATCACATTTGTTCAATTTACGTCGCTGATATTTCAGATAGCGTATTGGGCTAAGCGGCATCTTAAAGCGCATGAAATGGCGAGTGAAGTGCACTGTTAAACTTCTAGGGTAAGGGAAAGAGAGACCCGATTAGATCATTTTATATTACGGTTAATATAAGAATTAAGCGTAATTCTATCACATTTGTTGAATTTACGTCACTCCTATTTCAGATAGCCTACTGGGCTAGCCTGCATCTTAAAGCGCGTGGAATAGCGAGTAAAATGGACTATTAGCCTTCTATGATAGGGCAATCGGAGACCCGATTAGATCATTTTATGTTTTGGTTAATATAAGAATTCAGCGAAATCCTATCACGTTTGTTCAATTTACGTCGCTCTTATTTCAGATAGCGTATTGGGCTAAGCGGCATCTCAAAGCGCATGAAATGGCGAATAAAATGCACTATTAAACTTCTCGGCTAGGGCGAACAGAAACCCGATTAGATCATTTTATATTATGGTTAATTTAAGAATTCAGCAGAATTCTATCACATTTGTTCAATTTACGTCGCTCCTATTTCAGTTAGCGTATTGGGCTAAGCGGCTTCTCAAAGCGCATGAAGTGAGGAGTAAAATGCACTATTAAACTTCTAGGGTAGGGCAAGCAGAGACCCGATTAGATCATTTTATGTTATGGTTAATTTAAGAATTCAGCGAAATTCTATCACATTTGTTCAATTTACGTCGCTCCTATTTCAGATAGCGTATTTGGATCAGCGGTATCTCAAAGCGCATGAAATGGCGAGTAAAATGCTATACTAAACTTCTAGGATAAGGCAAACAGAGACCCGATTAGATCATTTTACATTAAGGTTAATATAAGAATTCAGCGAAATTCTATCACATTTGTTCGATTTACGTCGCTCCTATTTCAGATAGCGTATTGGGCTAAGCGGCATCTCAAAGCGGATGAAATGGCGAGTAAAATGCTCTATTAAACTTCTAGGGTAAGGCAAACAGAGGCCCGATTAGATCATATTACATTATGGTTAATAAAAGAATTAAGAGTAATTCTATGACATTTGTTCAATTTACGTCACTCCTATTTCAGATAGCCTACTGGGCTAGCCGGCACCATAAAGCGCGTGGAATAGCGAGTAAAATGCACTATTAGCCTTCTATGATAGGGCAATCAGAGACCCGATTAGATCATTTTATATTTTGGTTAATATAAGAATTCAGCGAAATCCTATCACGTTTGTTCAATTTACGTCGCTCCTATTCCAGATATCGTATTGGGCTTAGCGGCATCTTAAAGCGCGTGGAATGGCGAGTAAAATGCTCTACTAAACTTCTATGGTAGGGCAATCAGAGACCCGATTAGATCATTTTATATTTTGTTTAATATAAGGTTTCAGGGAAATTGTATCACATTTGTTCAATTTACGTCGCTCCTATTTCAGATAGCGTATTCGGCTAAGCGGCATCTCAAAGCGCATGAAGTGGCGAATAAAATTCACTATTAAACTTCTAGGCTAGGGCGAACAGAGACCCGATCAGATCATTTTACATTATGGTTAATAAAAGGATTCAGCGAAATTCTACCACATTTGTTCAACTTACGTCGCTCCTATTTCAGATAGCGTATTGGGCTAAGCGGCATCTCAAAGCGCATGAAATGGCGAGTGAAATGCACCATGAAACTTCTATGATAGGGCAATAAGAGACCCGATTAGATCATTTTATATTTTGGTTAATATAAGGATTCAGCGAAATTCTATCACATTTGTTCAACTTACGCCGCTCCTGCTTGAGATAGCGTACTGGACTAGGCGGCAACTTAAAGCGCGTGGAATGGCGAGTAAAATGCAGTACTAAACATCTATGATAGGGCAATCGGAGTCCCGATTAGATCATTTTATACTTTGTTTAATATACGATTTCAGGGAAATTCTATCACATTTGTTCAATTTACGTCGCTCCTATTTCAGATAGCGTATTGGGCTAAGCGGCATTTCAAAGCGCATGAAATGACGAGAGAAATGCACTATTAAACTTCTTGGGTAGGGCGATCAGAGACCCGATTACATCATTTTATATTATGGTTAATTTAAGAATTCGGAAAAATTCTATCACATTTGTTCAATTTACGTCGCTCCTATTTCAGATGGCGTACTGGGCTAGGCGGCATCTTAAAGCGCGTGGAATGGCGAGTAAAATGCACTATTAAACTTCTATGATAGGGCAATCAGAGACCCGATTAGATCATTTTATATTTTGGTTAATATAAGAATTCAGCGAAATTCTGTCACATTCGTTCAATTTACGTCGCTCCTATTTCAGATAGCGTATTGTGCTAAGCGGCATCTCAAAGCGCATGAAATGGCGAGTAAAATGCACTATTAAACTTCTATGATAGGGCAATCAGAGCCCCAATTAGATCATTTTATATTTTGTTCAATATATGATTTCAGTGAAATTCTATCACATTTGTTCAATTTACGTCGCTCCTATTTCAGATAGCGTATTGGGCTAAGCGGCATCTCAAAGCGCATGAAATGACGAATAAAATGCACCATTAAACTTCTAGGCTAGGGCGAACGGAGACCCGATTAGATCATTTTACATTATGGTCAATATATGAATTCAGCGAAATTCTATCACATTTGTTCAATTTACATCGCTCCTATTTCAGATAGCGTATTGGGCTAAGCGGCAACTTAAAGCGCGTGGAATGGCGAGTAAAATACCCTATGAAACTTCTATGATAGGGCAATAAGAGACCCGATTAGATCATTTTATATTTTGGTTAATATAAGGATTCAGCGAAATTCTATCACATTTGTTCAATTTACGTCGCTCCTATTTCAGATAGCGTACTGGGCTAGGCGTCATCTTAAAGCGCGTGGAATGGCGAGTCAAATGCACTATTAAACTTCTAGGGTAGGGCGAACAGAGACTCGATTAGATCAGTTTACATTAATGTTAATATGAGAATTCAGCGAAATTCTATCACATTTGTTCAATTTACGTCGCTCCTATTTCAGATAGCTTATTGGGCTAAGCGGCATCTCAAAGCGCATGAAATGACGAGTGAAAGGCACTATTAAACTTCTAGGGTAGAGCGAACAGAGAACCGATTAGATCATTTTACATTAAGGTTAATATAAGAATTCAGGGAAATCCTATCGCGTTTGTTCAATTTACGTCGCTCATATTTCAGATAGCGTATTGGGCTAAGCGGCACCTCAGAGCGCATGAAATGGCGAGTGAAATGCACTATTAAACTTCTAGGGTAAGGCAAACAGAGACCCGATTAGATCATATTACATTATGGTTAATAAAAGAATTAAGAGTAATTCTATCACATTTGTTCAATTTACGTCACTCCTATTTCAGATAGCCTACTGGGATAGCCGGCATCTTAAAGCGCGTGGAATAGCGAGTAAAATGCACTATTAGCCTTCTATGATAGGGCAATCAGAGACCCGATTAGATCATTTTATATTTTGGTTAATATAAGAATTCAGCGAAATCCTATCACGTTTGTTCAATTTACGTCGCTACTATTTCAGATAGCGTATTGGGCTAAGCGGCATCTCAAAGCGCATGAAATGACGAGTGAAAGGCACTATTAAACTTCTAGGGTAGAGCGAACAGAGAACCGATTAGATCATTTTACATTAAGGTTAATATAAGAATTCAGGGAAATCCTATCGCGTTTGTTCAATTTACGTCGCTCCTATTTCAGATAGCGTATTGGGCTAAGCGGCATCTCAAAGCGTATGAAATGGCGAATAAAATGCACTATTAAAGTTCTATGATAGGGCGAACAGAGACCCGATTACATCATTTTACATTAAGGTTAATATAAGAATTCAGCGAAATTCTATCACATTTGTTCAATTTACGTCGCTCATATTTCAGATAGCGTATTGGGCTAAGCGGCACCTCAAAGCGCATGAAATGGCGAGTAAAATGGACTATTAAACTTCTAGGGTAGGGCAAACAGAGACCCGATTAGATCATTTTATATTTTGGTTAATATAAGAATTCAGCGAAATTCTATCACATTTGTTCAATTTACGTCGCTCCTATTTCAGATGGCGTACTGGGCTATGCGGCATCTCAGAGCGCATGAAATGGCGAGTGAAATGCACTATTAAACTTCTCGGCTAGGGCGAACAGAGACCCGATTAGATCATTTTATATTATGGTTAATTTAAGAATTCAGCAAAATTCTATCACATTTGTTCAATTTACGTCGTTCCTATTTCAGATAGCGTACTGGGCTATGCGGCATCCCAAAGCGCATGAAATGGCGAGTGAAATGCACTATTCAACTTCTAGGGTAGGGCGAACAGAGACCCGATTAGATCATTTTACATTAAGGTTAATATAAGAATTCAGGGAAATTCTATCACATTTGTTCAATTTACGTCGCTCCTATTTCAGATAGCTTATTGGGCTTAGCGGCACCTCAAAGCGCATGAAATGGCGAACAAAATGCACTATTAAACTTCTAGGCTAGGGCGAACAGAGACCAGATTAGATCATTTTATATTTTGGTTAATATAAGAATTCTGCGAAATTCTATCACATTTGTTCAACTTACGTCGCTCCTATTTCAGATAGCGTACTGGGCTAGGCGGCATCTTAAAGCGCGTGGAATGGCGAGTAAAATGCACTACTAAACTTCTATGATAGGGCAATCAGAGACCCGATTAGATCATTTTATATTTTGGTTAATATAAGAATTCAGCGAAATTCTATCACATTTGTTCAATTTACGTCGCTCCTATTACAGATAGCTTATTGTGCTTAGCGGCATCTCAAAGCGCATGAAGTGACGAGTGAAATGCACTATTAAATTCTAGTGTAGGGCAAACAGAGACCCGATTATATCATTTTACATTATGGTTAATGTAAGAATTCAGCGAAATTCTATCACATTTGTTCAATTTACGTCGCTCCTATTTCAGATAGCTTATTGGGCTAAGCGGCATCTGAAGGCGCATGAAATGGCGAGTAAAATGCACTATTAAACATCTATGGTAGGGCAATCAGAGACCCGATTAGATCATTTTATATTTTGGTTAATATAAGAATTCAGCGAAATTCTATCACATTTGTTCAACTTACGTCGCTCCTATTTCAGATAGCGTATTGGGCTCAGCGGCATCTCAAAGCGCATGAAATGGCGAGCAAAATGCACTATTAAACTTCTAGGGTAGGGCAAACAGGGACCCGATTAGATCATTTTATGTTATGGTTAATTTAAGAATTCAGCGAAATTCTATCACATTTGTTCAACTTACGTCGCTCCTATTTCAAATAGCGTATTGAGCTAAGCGGCATCTCAAAGCGCATGAAATGGCGAGCAAAATGCACTATTAAACTTCTAGGGTAGAGCAAACAGAGACCCGATTAGATCATTTTGTACTATGGTTAATTTGAGAATTCAGCAAAATTCTATCACATTAGTTCAATTTACGTCGCTCCTATTGCAGATAGCGAACTAGGCTATGCGGCATCTTAAAGCGCGTGGAATGGCGAGTAAAATGCACTACTAATCTTCTATGATAGGGCAATCAGAGACCCGATTAGATCATTTTATATTTTGATTAATATAAGATTTCAGGGAAATTCTATCACATTTGTTCAATTTACGTCGCTCCTATTTCAGATAGCGTATTGGGCTAAGCGGGATCTCAAAGCGCATGAAATGGCGACTAAAATGCACTATTAAACTTCTAGGGTAGGGCGAACAGAGACCCGATTACATCATTTTACATTAAGGTTAATATAAGTATTCAGCGAGATTCTATCACACTTGTTCAATTTACGTCGCTTCTATTTCAGACAGCGTACTGGGCTAGGCGGCATCTTAAAGCGCGTGGAATGGCGAGTAAAATGCACTATTAACTTTCTATGATAGGGCAATCAGAGACCAGATTAGATCATTTTATACTTTGGTTAATATAAGAATTCAGCGAAATTCTATCACATTTGTTCAGTTTACGTGGCTCCTATTTCAGATAGCGTATTGGGCTAGGCGGCATCTTAAAGCGCGTGGAATGGCGAGTAATATGCACCACTAAACTTCTGTGATAGGGCAATCAGAGACCCGATTAGATCATTTTACATTATGGTTAATGTAAGAATTCAGCGTAATTCTATCACATTTGTTCAACTTACGTCGCTCCTATTTCAGATAGCGTACTGTGCTAGGCGGCATCTTAAAGGTCGTGGAATGTCGAGTAAAATGCACTACTAAACTTCTATGATAGGGCAATCGGAGACCCGATTAGATCATTTTATGTTTTGGTTAATATAAGAATTCAGCGAAATCCTATCACGTTTGTTCAATTTACGTCGCTCTTATTTCAGATAGCGTATTGGGCTAAGCGGCATCTCAAAGCGCATGAAATGGCGAATAAAATGCACTATTAAACTTCTCGGCTAGGGCGAACAGAAACCCGATTAGATCATTTTATATTATGGTTAATTTAAGAATTCAGCAGAATTCTATCACATTTGTTCAATTTACGTCGCTCCTATTTCAGTTAGCGTATTGGGCTAAGCGGCTTCTCAAAGCGCATGAAGTGAGGAGTAAAATGCACTATTAAACTTCTAGGGTAGGGCAAGCAGAGACCCGATTAGATCATTTTATGTTATGGTTAATTTAAGAATTCAGCGAAATTCTATCACATTTGTTCAATTTACGTCGCTCCTATTTCAGATAGCGTATTTGGATCAGCGGTATCTCAAAGCGCATGAAATGGCGAGTAAAATGCTATACTAAACTTCTAGGATAAGGCAAACAGAGACCCGATTAGATCATTTTACATTAAGGTTAATATAAGAATTCAGCGAAATTCTATCACATTTGTTCGATTTACGTCGCTCCTATTTCAGATAGCGTATTGGGCTAAGCGGCATCTCAAAGCGGATGAAATGGCGAGTAAAATGCTCTATTAAACTTCTAGGGTAAGGCAAACAGAGGCCCGATTAGATCATATTACATTATGGTTAATAAAAGAATTAAGAGTAATTCTATGACATTTGTTCAATTTACGTCACTCCTATTTCAGATAGCCTACTGGGCTAGCCGGCACCATAAAGCGCGTGGAATAGCGAGTAAAATGCACTATTAGCCTTCTATGATAGGGCAATCAGAGACCCGATTAGATCATTTTATATTTTGGTTAATATAAGAATTCAGCGAAATCCTATCACGTTTGTTCAATTTACGTCGCTCCTATTCCAGATATCGTATTGGGCTTAGCGGCATCTTAAAGCGCGTGGAATGGCGAGTAAAATGCTCTACTAAACTTCTATGGTAGGGCAATCAGAGACCCGATTAGATCATTTTATATTTTGTTTAATATAAGGTTTCAGGGAAATTGTATCACATTTGTTCAATTTACGTCGCTCCTATTTCAGATAGCGTATTCGGCTAAGCGGCATCTCAAAGCGCATGAAGTGGCGAATAAAATTCACTATTAAACTTCTAGGCTAGGGCGAACAGAGACCCGATCAGATCATTTTACATTATGGTTAATAAAAGGATTCAGCGAAATTCTACCACATTTGTTCAACTTACGTCGCTCCTATTTCAGATAGCGTATTGGGCTAAGCGGCATCTCAAAGCGCATGAAATGGCGAGTGAAATGCCCAATTAAACTTCTATGATAGGGCAATAAGAGACCCGATTAGATCATTTTATATTTTGGTTAATATAAGGATTCAGCGAAATTCTATCACATTTGTTCAACTTACGCCGCTCCTGCTTGAGATAGCGTACTGGACTAGGCGGCAACTTAAAGCGCGTGGAATGGCGAGTAAAATGCAGTACTAAACATCTATGATAGGGCAATCGGAGTCCCGATTAGATCATTTTATACTTTGTTTAATATACGATTTCAGGGAAATTCTATCACATTTGTTCAATTTACGTCGCTCCTATTTCAGATAGCGTATTGGGCTAAGCGGCATTTCAAAGCGCATGAAATGACGAGAGAAATGCACTATTAAACTTCTTGGGTAGGGCGATCAGAGACCCGATTACATCATTTTATATTATGGTTAATTTAAGAATTCGGAAAAATTCTATCACATTTGTTCAATTTACGTCGCTCCTATTTCAGATGGCGTACTGGGCTAGGCGGCATCTTAAAGCGCGTGGAATGGCGAGTAAAATGCACTATTAAACTTCTATGATAGGGCAATCAGAGACCCGATTAGATCATTTTATATTTTGGTTAATATAAGAATTCAGCGAAATTCTGTCACATTCGTTCAATTTACGTCGCTCCTATTTCAGATAGCGTATTGTGCTAAGCGGCATCTCAAAGCGCATGAAATGGCGAGTAAAATGCACTATTAAACTTCTATGATAGGGCAATCAGAGCCCCAATTAGATCATTTTATATTTTGTTCAATATATGATTTCAGTGAAATTCTATCACATTTGTTCAATTTACGTCGCTCCTATTTCAGATAGCGTATTGGGCTAAGCGGCATCTCAAAGCGCATGAAATGGCGAATAAAATGCACCATTAAACTTCTAGGCTAGGGCGAACGGAGACCCGATTAGATCATTTTACATTATGGTCAATATATGAATTCAGCGAAATTCTATCACATTTGTTCAATTTACATCGCTCCTATTTCAGATAGCGTATTGGGCTAAGCGGCAACTTAAAGCGCGTGGAATGGCGAGTAAAATACCCTATGAAACTTCTATGATAGGGCAATAAGAGACCCGATTAGATCATTTTATATTTTGGTTAATATAAGGATTCAGCGAAATTCTATCACATTTGTTCAATTTACGTCGCTCCTATTTCAGATAGCGTACTGGGCTAGGCGTCATCTTAAAGCGCGTGGAATGGCGAGTCAAATGCACTATTAAACTTCTAGGGTAGGGCGAACAGAGACTCGATTAGATCAGTTTACATTAATGTTAATATGAGAATTCAGCGAAATTCTATCACATTTGTTCAATTTACGTCGCTCCTATTTCAGATAGCTTATTGGGCTAAGCGGCATCTCAAAGCGCATGAAATGACGAGTGAAAGGCACTATTAAACTTCTAGGGTAGAGCGAACAGAGAACCGATTAGATCATTTTACATTAAGGTTAATATAAGAATTCAGGGAAATCCTATCGCGTTTGTTCAATTTACGTCGCTCATATTTCAGATAGCGTATTGGGCTAAGCGGCACCTCAGAGCGCATGAAATGGCGAGTGAAATGCACTATTAAACTTCTAGGGTAAGGCAAACAGAGACCCGATTAGATCATATTACATTATGGTTAATAAAAGAATTAAGAGTAATTCTATCACATTTGTTCAATTTACGTCACTCCTATTTCAGATAGCCTACTGGGATAGCCGGCATCTTAAAGCGCGTGGAATAGCGAGTAAAATGCACTATTAGCCTTCTATGATAGGGCAATCAGAGACCCGATTAGATCATTTTATATTTTGGTTAATATAAGAATTCAGCGAAATCCTATCACGTTTGTTCAATTTACGTCGCTACTATTTCAGATAGCGTATTGGGCTAAGCGGCATCTCAAAGCGCATGAAATGACGAGTGAAAGGCACTATTAAACTTCTAGGGTAGAGCGAACAGAGAACCGATTAGATCATTTTACATTAAGGTTAATATAAGAATTCAGGGAAATCCTATCGCGTTTGTTCAATTTACGTCGCTCCTATTTCAGATAGCGTATTGGGCTAAGCGGCATCTCAAAGCGTATGAAATGGCGAATAAAATGCACTATTAAAGTTCTATGATAGGGCGAACAGAGACCCGATTACATCATTTTACATTAAGGTTAATATAAGAATTCAGCGAAATTCTATCACATTTGTTCAATTTACGTCGCTCATATTTCAGATAGCGTATTGGGCTAAGCGGCACCTCAAAGCGCATGAAATGGCGAGTAAAATGGACTATTAAACTTCTAGGGTAGGGCAATCAGAGACCCGATTAGATCATTTTATATTTTGGTTAATATAAGAATTCAGCGAAATTCTATCACATTTGTTCAATTTACGTCGCTCCTATTTCAGATGGCGTACTGGGCTATGCGGCATCTCAGAGCGCATGAAATGGCGAGTGAAATGCACTATTAAACTTCTCGGCTAGGGCGAACAGAGACCCGATTAGATCATTTTATATTATGGTTAATTTAAGAATTCAGCAAAATTCTATCACATTTGTTCAATTTACGTCGTTCCTATTTCAGATAGCGTACTGGGCTATGCGGCATCCCAAAGCGCATGAAATGGCGAGTGAAATGCACTATTCAACTTCTAGGGTAGGGCGAACAGAGACCCGATTAGATCATTTTACATTAAGGTTAATATAAGAATTCAGGGAAATTCTATCACATTTGTTCAATTTACGTCGCTCCTATTTCAGATAGCTTATTGGGCTTAGCGGCACCTCAAAGCGCATGAAATGGCGAACAAAATGCACTATTAAACTTCTAGGCTAGGGCGAACAGAGACCAGATTAGATCATTTTATATTTTGGTTAATATAAGAATTCTGCGAAATTCTATCACATTTGTTCAACTTACGTCGCTCCTATTTCAGATAGCGTACTGGGCTAGGCGGCATCTTAAAGCGCGTGGAATGGCGAGTAAAATGCACTACTAAACTTCTATGATAGGGCAATCAGAGACCCGATTAGATCATTTTATATTTTGGTTAATATAAGAATTCAGCGAAATTCTATCACATTTGTTCAATTTACGTCGCTCCTATTACAGATAGCTTATTGTGCTTAGCGGCATCTCAAAGCGCATGAAGTGACGAGTGAAATGCACTATTAAATTCTAGTGTAGGGCAAACAGAGACCCGATTATATCATTTTACATTATGGTTAATGTAAGAATTCAGCGAAATTCTATCACATTTGTTCAATTTACGTCGCTCCTATTTCAGATAGCTTATTGGGCTAAGCGGCATCTGAAGGCGCATGAAATGGCGAGTAAAATGCACTATTAAACATCTATGGTAGGGCAATCAGAGACCCGATTAGATCATTTTATATTTTGGTTAATATAAGAATTCAGCGAAATTCTATCACATTTGTTCAACTTACGTCGCTCCTATTTCAGATAGCGTATTGGGCTCAGCGGCATCTCAAAGCGCATGAAATGGCGAGCAAAATGCACTATTAAACTTCTAGGGTAGGGCAAACAGGGACCCGATTAGATCATTTTATGTTATGGTTAATTTAAGAATTCAGCGAAATTCTATCACATTTGTTCAACTTACGTCGCTCCTATTTCAAATAGCGTATTGAGCTAAGCGGCATCTCAAAGCGCATGAAATGGCGAGCAAAATGCACTATTAAACTTCTAGGGTAGAGCAAACAGAGACCCGATTAGATCATTTTGTACTATGGTTAATTTGAGAATTCAGCAAAATTCTATCACATTAGTTCAATTTACGTCGCTCCTATTGCAGATAGCGAACTAGGCTATGCGGCATCTTAAAGCGCGTGGAATGGCGAGTAAAATGCACTACTAATCTTCTATGATAGGGCAATCAGAGACCCGATTAGATCATTTTATATTTTGATTAATATAAGATTTCAGGGAAATTCTATCACATTTGTTCAATTTACGTCGCTCCTATTTCAGATAGCGTATTGGGCTAAGCGGGATCTCAAAGCGCATGAAATGGCGACTAAAATGCACTATTAAACTTCTAGGGTAGGGCGAACAGAGACCCGATTACATCATTTTACATTAAGGTTAATATAAGTATTCAGCGAGATTCTATCACACTTGTTCAATTTACGTCGCTTCTATTTCAGACAGCGTACTGGGCTAGGCGGCATCTTAAAGCGCGTGGAATGGCGAGTAAAATGCACTATTAACTTTCTATGATAGGGCAATCAGAGACCAGATTAGATCATTTTATACTTTGGTTAATATAAGAATTCAGCGAAATTCTATCACATTTGTTCAGTTTACGTGGCTCCTATTTCAGATAGCGTATTGGGCTAGGCGGCATCTTAAAGCGCGTGGAATGGCGAGTAATATGCACCACTAAACTTCTGTGATAGGGCAATCAGAGACCCGATTAGATCATTTTACATTATGGTTAATGTAAGAATTCAGCGTAATTCTATCACATTTGTTCAACTTACGTCGCTCCTATTTCAGATAGCGTACTGTGCTAGGCGGCATCTTAAAGGTCGTGGAATGTCGAGTAAAATGCACTACTAAACTTCTATGATAGGGCAATCAGAGACCCGATTAGCTCATTTTATATTTTGTTTAATATAAGATTTCAGGGAAATTCTATCACATTTGTTCAATTTACGTCGCTCCTATTTCAGATAGCTTATTGGGCTAAGCGGCATGTCAAAGCGCATGAAATGACGAGTGAAATGCACTGTTAAACTTCTATGATAGGGCAATCAGAGATCCGATTAGATCATTTTATATTTTGTTTAATATAAGATTTCAGGGAAATTCTATCACATTTGTTCAATTTACGTCGCTCCTATTTCAGATAGCTTATTGGGCTAAGCTGCATCTGAAGGCGCATGAAATGGCGAGTAAAATGCACTATTAAACATCTATGATAGGGCAATCAGTGACCCGATTAGATCATTTTATATTTTGGTTAATATAAGAATTCAACGAAATTCTATCACATTTGTTCAATTTACGTCGCTTCTATTACAGATAGCTTATTGGGCTTAGCGGCATCTCAAAGCGCATGAAATGACGAGTGAAATGCACTATTAAACTTCTAGGCTAGGGCGAAAAGAGACCCGAGCAGATCATTTTACATTATGGTTAATAAAAGAATTCAGCGAAATTCTATCACATTTGTTCAACTTACGTCGCTCCTATTTCAGATAGCGTATTGGGCTCAGCGGCATCTCAAAGCGCATGAAATGGCGAGCAAAATGCACTATTAAACTTCTAGGGTAGGGCAAACAGAGACCCGATTAGATCATTTTATGTTATGGTTAATTTAAGAATTCAGCGAAATTCTATCACATTTGTTCAACTTACGTCGCTCCTATTTCAAATAGCGTATTGAGCTAAGCCGCATCTCAAAGCGCATGAAATGGCGAGCAAAATGCACTATTAAACTTCTAGGGTAGAGCAAACAGAGACCCGATTAGATCATTTTGTACTATGGTTAATTTGAGAATTCAGCAAAATTCTATCACATTAGTTCAATTTACGTCGCTCCTATTGCAGATAGCGAACTGGGCTATGCGGCATCTTAAAGCGTTCGGAATGGCGAGTAAAATGCACTATTTAACTTCTATCCTAGGGCAATCAGAGACCCGATTAGATCATTTTATATTTTGGTTAATATAAGAATTCAGTGAAATTCTATCACATTTGTTCAATTTACGTCGCTCCTATTTCAGATAGCGTATTGGGCAAAGCGGCATCTCAAAACGCATGAAATGACGAGTAAAATGCACTATTAAAGTTCTAGGGTAGGGCAAACAGAGACCCGATTAGATCATTTTATATTATGGTTAATTTAAGGATTGAGCGAAATTCTATCACATTCGTTCAATTTACGTCGCTCCTATTTCAGATAGCGTATTGGGCAAAGCGGCATCTCAAAGCGCAAGAAATGTCGAGTGAAATGCACTATTAAACTTCTAGGGTAGGGCGAACAGAGACCCGATTAGATCATTTTACATTAAGGTTAATATAAGTATTCAGCGAGATTCTATCACACTTGTTCAATTTACGTCGCTTCTAATTCAGACAGCGTACTGGACTAGGCGGCATCTTAAGGCGCGTCGAATGGCGAGTAAAATGCACTATTAACCTTCTATGATAGGGCAATCAGAGACCAGATTAGATCATTTTATACTTTGGTTAATATAAGAATTCAGCGAAATTCTATCACATTTGTTCAATTTACGTCGCTCCTATTTCAGATAGCGTACTGGGCTAAGCGGCATCTCAAAGCGCATGAAATGGCGAGTGAAATGCACTATTAGACTTCTATGGTAGGGCGAACAGAGACCCGATTGGATCATTTTACATTAAGGTTAATATAAGAATTCACGGGAAATTCTGTCACATTTGTTCAATTTACGTCGCTCCTATTTCAGATAGCGTATTGGGCTAAGCGGGATCTCAAAGCGCATGAAATGGCGACTAAAATGCACTATTAAACTTCTAGGGTAGGGCGAACAGAGACCCGATTACATCATTTTACATTAAGGTTAATATAAGTATTCAGCGAGATTCTATCACACTTGTTCAATTTACGTCGCTTCTATTTCAGACAGCGTACTGGGCTAGGCGGCATCTTAAAGCGCGTGGAATGGCGAGTAAAATGCACTATTAACCTTCTATGATAGGGCAATCAGAGACCAGATTAGATCATTTTATACTTTGGTTAATATAAGAATTCAGCGAAATTCTATCACATTTGTTCAATTTACGTCGCTCCTATTTCAGATAGCGTACTGGGCTAAGCGGCATCTCAAAGCGCATGAAATGGCGAGTGAAATGCACTATTAGACTTCTATGGTAGGGCGAACAGAGACCCGATTGGATCATTTTACATTAAGGTTAATATAAGAATTCACGGGAAATTCTGTCACATTTGTTCAATTTACGTCGCTCCTATTTCAGATAGCGTATTGGGCTAAGCGGGATCTCAAAGCGCATGAAATGGCGACTAAAATGCACTATTAAACTTCTAGGGTAGGGCGAACAGAGACCCGATTACATCATTTTACATTAAGGTTAATATAAGTATTCAGCGAGATTCTATCACACTTGTTCAATTTACGTCGCTTCTATTTCAGACAGCGTACTGGGCTAGGCGGCATCTTAAAGCGCGTGGAATGGCGAGTAAAATGCACTATTAACTTTCTATGATAGGGCAATCAGAGACCAGATTAGATCATTTTATACTTTGGTTAATATAAGAATTCAGCGAAATTCTATCACATTTGTTCAGTTTACGTGGCTCCTATTTCAGATAGCGTATTGGGCTAGGCGGCATCTTAAAGCGCGTGGAATGGCGAGTAATATGCACCACTAAACTTCTGTGATAGGGCGATCAGAGACCCGATTAGATCATTTTACATTATGGTTAATGTAAGAATTCAGCGTAATTCTATCACATTTGTTCAACTTACGTCGCTCCTATTTCAGATAGCGTACTGTGCTAGGCGGCATCTTAAAGGTCGTGGAATGTCGAGTAAAATGCACTACTAAACTTCTATGATAGGGCAATCAGAGACCCGATTAGCTCATTTTATATTTTGTTTAATATAAGATTTCAGGGAAATTCTATCACATTTGTTCAATTTACGTCGCTCCTATTTCAGATAGCTTATTGGGCTAAGCGGCATGTCAAAGCGCATGAAATGACGAGTGAAATGCACTATTAAACTTCTAGGGTAGGGCGAACAGAGACCCGATTAGATCATTTTACATTAAGGTTAATATAAGTATTCAGCGAGATTCTATCACACTTGTTCAATTTACGTCGCTTCTATTTCAGACAGCGTACTGGACTAGGCGGCATCTTAAGGCGCGTCGAATGGCGAGTAAAATGCACTATTAACCTTCTATGATAGGGCAATCAGAGACCAGATTAGATCATTTTATACTTTGGTTAATATAAGAATTCAGCGAAATTCTATCACATTTGTTCAATTTACGTCGCTCCTATTTCAGATAGCGTACTGGGCTAAGCGGCATCTCAAAGCGCATGAAATGGCGAGTGAAATGCACTATTAGACTTCTATGGTAGGGCGAACAGAGACCCGATTGGATCATTTTACATTAAGGTTAATATAAGAATTCACGGGAAATTCTGTCACATTTGTTCAATTTACGTCGCTCCTATTTCAGATAGCGTATTGGGCTAAGCGGGATCTCAAAGCGCATGAAATGGCGACTAAAATGCACTATTAAACTTCTAGGGTAGGGCAAACAGAGACCCGATTAGATCATTTTATATTATGGTTAATTTAAGAATTCAACAAAATTCTATCTCATTTATTCAACTTACGTCGCTCCTATTTCAGATAGCGTACTGGGCTAGGCGGCATCTTAAAGCGCGTGGAATGGCGAGTAAAATGCATTACTAAACTTCTATGATAGGGCAATCAGAGACCCGATTAGATCATTTTATATTTTGTTTAATATAAGATTTCAGGGAAATAGCATCACATTTGTTTAATTTGCGTCGCTCCTATTTCAGATAGCGTAGTCGGCTAAGCGGCATCTCAAAGCGCATGAAGTGGCGAATAAAATGCACTATTAAACTTCTAGGCTAGGGCGAACAGAGACCCGATCAGATCATTTTACATTATGGTTAATAAAAGAATTCAGCGTAATTCTATCACATTTGTTCAACTTACGTCCCTCCTATTTCAGATAGCGTATTGGGCTAAGTGGCATCTCAAAGCGCATGAAATGGCGAGTGAAACGCACTATTAGACTTCTATGGTAGGGCGAACAGAGACCCGATTGCATCATTTTACATTAAGGTTAATATAAGAATTCACGGGAATTCTATCACATTTGTTCAATTTACGTCGCTCCTATTCCAGACAGCGTATTGGGCTAAGCGGCATCTCAAAGCGCATGAAATGGCGAGTAAAATGCGCTATTAAACTTCTAGGATAAGGCAAACAGAGACCCGATTAGATCATTTTATATTACGGTTAATATAAGAATTCAGCGTAATTCTATCACATTTGTTCAAGTTACGTCGCTCCTATTTCAGCTAGCGTATTGGGCTAGGCGGCATCTTAAAGCGCGTGGAATGGCGAGTAATATGCACCACTAAACTTCTGTGATAGGGCAATCAGAGACCCGATTAGATCATTTTACATTATGGTTAATGTAAGAATTCAGCGTAATTCTATCACATTTGTTCAACTTACGTCGCTCCTATTTCAGATAGCGTACTGTGCTAGGCGGCATCTTAAAGGTCGTGGAATGTCGAGTAAAATGCACTACTAAACTTCTATGATAGGGCAATCAGAGTCCCGATTAGCTCATTTTATATTTTGTTTAATATAAGATTTCAGGGAAATTCTATCACATTTGTTCAATTTACGTCGCTCCTATTTCAGATAGCTTATTGGGCTAAGCGGCATGTCAAAGCGCATGAAATGACGAGTGAAATGCACTGTTAAACTTCTATGATAGGGCAATCAGAGATCCGATTAGATCATTTTATATTTTGTTTAATATAAGATTTCAGGGAAATTCTATCACATTTGTTCAATTTACGTCGCTCCTATTTCAGATAGCTTATTGGGCTAAGCGGCATCTGAAGGCGCATGAAATGGCGAGTAAAATGCACTATTAAACATCTATGATAGGGCAATCAGAGACCCGATTAGATCATTTTATATTTTGGTTAATATAAGAATTCAACGAAATTCTATCACATTTGTTCAATTTACGTCGCTTCTATTACAGATAGCTTATTGGGCTTAGCGGCATCTCAAAGCGCATGAAATGACGAGTGAAATGCACTATTAAACTTCTAGGCTAGGGCGAAAAGAGACCCGAGCAGATCATTTTACATTATGGTTAATAAAAGAATTCAGCGAAATTCTATCACATTTGTTCAACTTACGTCGCTCTTATTTCAGATAGCGTATTGGGCTAAGCGGCATCTCAAAGCGCATGAAATGGCGAGCAAAATCCACTATTAAACTTCTAGGGTATGGCAAACAGAGACCCGATTAGATCATTTTATATCATGGTTAATTTAAGAATTCAGCAAAATTCTATCACATTTGTTCAATTTACGTCGTTCCTATTTCAGATAGCGTACTGGGCTAGGCGGCATCTTAAAGCGCCTGGAATGGCGAGTAAAATGCACCATGAAACTTCTATGATAGGGCAATAAGAGACCCGATTAGATCATTTTATATTTTGGTTAATATAAGGATTCAGCGAAATTCTATCACATTTGTTCAACTTACGCCGCTCCTGCTTGAGATAGCGTACTGGACTAGGCGGCAACTTAAAGCGCGTGGAATGGCGAGTAAAATGCAGTACTAAACATCTATGATAGGGCAATCGGAGTCCCGATTAGATCATTTTATACTTTGTTTAATATACGATTTCAGGGAAATTCTATCACATTTGTTCAATTTACGTCGCTCCTATTTCAGATAGCGTACTGGGCTAAGCGGCATCTCAAAGCGCATGAAATGTTGAATACAATGCACTATTAAACTTCTAGGGTAGGGGGAACAGAGAACCGATTAGATCATTTTACATTAAGGTTAATATAAGAATTCCGGGAAATTCTATCACGTTTGTTCAATTTACGTCGCTACTATTTCAGATAGCGGATTGGGCTAAGCGGCATCTCAAAGCGCATGGAATGACGAGTGAAAGGCACTATTAAACTTCTAGGGTAGGGCGAACAGAGAACCGATTTGATCATTTTACATTAAGGTTAATATAAGAATTCAGGGAAATCCTATCACGTTTGTTCAATTTACGTCGCTCCTATTTCAGATAGCGTATTGGGCTAAGCGGCATCTCAAAGCGCATGAAATGGCGAGCAAACTGCACTGTTAAACTTCTAGGGTAGGGCAAACAGAGACCCGATTAGATCATTTCATATTATGGTTTATTTAAGAATTCAGAAAAATTCTATCACATTTGTTATAATTTACGTCGCTCCTATTTCAGATAGCTTATTGGGCTAAGCGGCATCTCAAAGCGCATGAAATGACGAGTGAAATGCACTACTAAACTTCTAGGATAGGGCAAACAGAGACCCGATCAGATCATTTTATATTACGGTTAATATAAGAATTCAGCGTAACTCTATCACATTTGTTCAATTTACGTCGCTGATATTTCAGATAGCGTATTGGGCTAGGCGGCATCTTAAAGCGCGTGGAATGGCGAGTAAAATGCGCTATTAAACTTCTAGGGTATGGCAAACAGAGACCCGATTAGATCATTTTATATTATGGTTAATTTATCAATTCAGCGAAATTCTATCACATTTGTTCAATTTACGTCGCTCCTAGTTCAAATAGCTTATTGGGCTAGGCGGCATCTCAAAGCGCATGAAATGACGAGTGAAATGCACTAGTAATCTTCTAGGGTAGGGCGAGCAGAGACCCGATTAGATCATTTTATATTACGGTTTATATAAGAATTCAGCGTAATTCTATCACATTTGTTCAACATACGTCGCTCCTATTTCAGATAGTGTACTGGGCTAGTCGGCATCTCATAGCGCGTGGAAGGGCGAGTAAAATGCACTACTAAACTTCTATGATAGGGCAATCAGAGTCCCGTTTAGATCATTTTATATTTTGTTTAATATAAGATTTCAGGGAAATTCAATCACATTTGTTCAATTTACGTCGCTCCTATTTCAGATAGCGTATTGGGCTAAGCGGCATCTCAAAGCGCATGAAATGACGAGAGAAATGCACTATTAAACTTCTTGGGTAGGGCGATCAGAGACCCGATTACATCATTTTATATTATGGTTAATTTAAGAATTCGGAAAAATTCTATCACATTTGTTCAATTTACGTCGCTCCTATTTCAGATGGCGTACTGGGCTAGGCGGCATCTTAAAGCGCGTGGAATGGCGAGTAAAATGCACTATTAAACTTCTATGATAGGGCAATCAGAGTCCCGATTAGATCATTTTATATTTTGGTTAATATAAGAATTCAGCGAAATTCTGTCACATTCGTTCAATTTACGTCGCTCCTATTTCAGATAGTGTATTGTGCTAAGCGGCATCTCAAAGCGCATGAAATGGCGAGTAAAATGCACTATTAAACTTCTATGATAGGGTAATCAGAGCCCCAATTAGATCATTTTATATTTTGTTCAATATATGATTTCAGTGAAATTCTATCACATTTGTTCAATTTACGTCGCTCCTATTTCAGATAGCGTATTGGGCTAAGCGGCATCTCAAAGCGCATGAAATGACGAATAAAATGCACCATTAAACTTCTAGGCTAGGGCGAACGGAGACCCGAATAGATCATTTTACATTATGGTCAATATATGAATTCAGCGAAATTCTATCACATTTGTTCAATTTACATCGCTCCTATTTCAGATAGCGTATTGGGCTAAGCGGCAACTTAAAGCGCGTGGAATGGCGAGTAAAATACCCTATGAAACTTCTATGATAGGGCAATAAGAGACCCGATTAGATCATTTTATATTTTGGTTAATATAAGGATTCAGCGAAATTCTATCACATTTGTTCAATTTACGTCGCTCCTATTTCAGATAGCGTACTGGGCTAGGCGTCATCTTAAAGCGCGTGGAATGGCGAGTCAAATGCACTATTAAACTTCTAGGCTAGGGCGAACGGAGACCCGATTAGATCATTTTACATTATGGTCAATATATGAATTCAGCGAAATTCTATCACATTTGTTCAATTTACGTCGCTCCTATTTCAGATAGCTTATTGGGCTAAGCGGCATCTCAAAGCGCATGAAATGTCGAGTGAATTGCACTATTAAACTTCTATGATAGGGCAATCAGAGCCCCAATTAGATCATTTTATATTTTGTTCAATATAAGATTTCAGGGAAATTCTATCACATTTGTTCAATTTACGTCGCTCCTATTTCAGATAGCGTATTGGGCTAAGCGGCATCTCAAAGCGCATGAAATGGCGAATAAAATGCACTATTAAACTTCTAGGGTAAGGCAAACAGAGACCCGATTAGATCATATTACATTATGGTTAATAAAAGAATTAAGAGTAATTCTATCACATTTGTTCAATTTACGTCACTCCTATTTCAGATAGCCTACTGGGATAGCCGGCATCTTAAAGCGCGTGGAATAGCGAGTAAAATGCACTATTAGCCTTCTATGATAGGGCAATCAGAGACCCGATTAGATCATTTTATATTTTGGTTAATATAAGAATTCAGCGAAATCCTATCACGTTTGTTCAATTTACGTCGCTACTATTTCAGATAGCGTATTGGGCTAAGCGGCATCTCAAAGCGCATGAAATGACGAGTGAAAGGCACTATTAAACTTCTAGGGTAGAGCGAACAGAGAACCGATTAGATCATTTTACATTAAGGTTAATATAAGAATTCAGGGAAATCCTATCGCGTTTGTTCAATTTACGTCGCTCCTATTTCAGATAGCGTATTGGGCTAAGCGGCATCTCAAAGCGTATGAAATGGCGAATAAAATGCACTATTAAAGTTCTATGATAGGGCGAACAGAGACCCGATTAGATCATTTTACATTAAGGTTAATATAAGAATTCAGCGAAATTCTATCACATTTGTTCAATTTACGTCGCTCATATTTCAGATAGCGTATTGGGCTAAGCGGCACCTCAAAGCGCATGAAATGGCGAGTAAAATGGACTATTAAACTTCTAGGGTAGGGCAATCAGAGACCCGATTAGATCATTTTATATTTTGGTTAATATAAGAATTCAGCGAAATTCTATCACATTTGTTCAATTTACGTCGCTCCTATTTCAGATGGCGTACTGGGCTATGCGGCATCTCAGAGCGCATGAAATGGCGAGTGAAATGCACTATTAAACTTCTCGGCTAGGGCGAACAGAGACCCGATTAGATCATTTTATATTATGGTTAATTTAAGAATTCAGCAAAATTCTATCACATTTGTTCAATTTACGTCGTTCCTATTTCAGATAGCGTACTGGGCTATGCGGCATCTCAAAGCGCATGAAATGGCGAGTGAAATGCACTATTCAACTTCTAGGGTAGGGCGAACAGAGACCCGATTATATCATTTTACATTAAGGTTAATATAAGAATTCAGGGAAATTCTATCACATTTGTTCAATTTACGTCGCTCCTATTTCAGATAGCTTATTGGGCTTAGCGGCACCTCAAAGCGCATGAAATGGCGAACAAAATGCACTATTAAACTTCTAGGCTAGGGCGAACAGAGACCAGATTAGATCATTTTATATTTTGGTTAATATAAGAATTCTGCGAAATTCTATCACATTTGTTCAACTTACGTCGCTCCTATTTCAGATAGCGTACTGGGCTAGGCGGCATCTTAAAGTGCGTGGAATGGCGAGTAAAATGCACTACTAAACTTCTATGATAGGGCAATCAGAGACCCGATTAGATCATTTTATATTTTGGTTAATATAAGAATTCAGCGAAATTCTATCACATTTGTTCAATTTACGTCGCTCCTATTACAGATAGCTTATTGTGCTTAGCGGCATCTCAAAGCGCATGAAGTGACGAGTGAAATGCACTATTAAATTCTAGTGTAGGGCAAACAGAGACCCGATTATATCATTTTACATTATGGTTAATGTAAGAATTCAGCGAAATTCTATCACATTTGTTCAATTTACGTCGCTCCTATTTCAGATAGCGTATTGGGCTAAGCGGCATCTGAAGGCGCATGAAATGGCGAGTAAAATGCACTATTAAACATCTATGGTAGGGCAATCAGAGACCCGATTAGATCATTTTATATTTTGGTTAATATAAGAATTCAGCGAAATTCTATCACATTTGTTCAACTTACGTCGCTCCTATTTCAGATAGCGTATTGGGCTCAGCGGCATCTCAAAGCGCATGAAATGGCGAGCAAAATGCACTATTAAACTTCTAGGGTAGGGCAAACAGGGACCCGATTAGATCATTTTATGTTATGGTTAATTTAAGAATTCAGCGAAATTCTATCACATTTGTTCAACTTACGTCGCTCCTATTTCAAATAGCGTATTGAGCTAAGCGGCATCTCAAAGCGCATGAAATGGCGAGCAAAATGCACTATTAAACTTCTAGGGTAGAGCAAACAGAGACCCGATTAGATCATTTTGTACTATGGTTAATTTGAGAATTCAGCAAAATTCTATCACATTAGTTCAATTTACGTCGCTCCTATTGCAGATAGCGAACTAGGCTATGCGGCATCTTAAAGCGCGTGGAATGGCGAGTAAAATGCACTACTAATCTTCTATGATAGGGCAATCAGAGACCCGATTAGATCATTTTATATTTTGATTAATATAAGATTTCAGGGAAATTCTATCACATTTGTTCAATTTACGTCGCTCCTATTTCAGATAGCGTATTGGGCTAAGCGGGATCTCAAAGCGCATGAAATGGCGACTAAAATGCACTATTAAACTTCTAGGGTAGGGCGAACAGAGACCCGATTACATCATTTTACATTAAGGTTAATATAAGTATTCAGCGAGATTCTATCACACTTGTTCAATTTACGTCGCTTCTATTTCAGACAGCGTACTGGGCTAGGCGGCATCTTAAAGCGCGTGGAATGGCGAGTAAAATGCACTATTAACTTTCTATGATAGGGCAATCAGAGACCAGATTAGATCATTTTATACTTTGGTTAATATAAGAATTCAGCGAAATTCTATCACATTTGTTCAGTTTACGTGGCTCCTATTTCAGATAGCGTATTGGGCTAGGCGGCATCTTAAAGCGCGTGGAATGGCGAGTAATATGCACCACTAAACTTCTGTGATAGGGCAATCAGAGACCCGATTAGATCATTTTACATTATGGTTAATGTAAGAATTCAGCGTAATTCTATCACATTTGTTCAACTTACGTCGCTCCTAATTCAGATAGCGTACTGTGCTAGGCGGCATCTTAAAGGTCGTGGAATGTCGAGTAAAATGCACTACTAAACTTCTATGATAGGGCAATCAGAGACCCGATTAGCTCATTTTATATTTTGTTTAATATAAGATTTCAGGGAAATTCTATCACATTTGTTCAATTTACGTCGCTCCTATTTCAGATAGCTTATTGGGCTAAGCGGCATGTCAAAGCGCATGAAATGACGAGTGAAATGCACTGTTAAACTTCTATGATAGGGCAATCAGAGATCCGATTAGATCATTTTATATTTTGTTTAATATAAGATTTCAGGGAAATTCTATCACATTTGTTCAATTTACGTCGCTCCTATTTCAGATAGCTTATTGGGCTAAGCGGCATCTGAAGGCGCATGAAATGGCGAGTAAAATGCACTATTAAACATCTATGATAGGGCAATCAGTGACCCGATTAGATCATTTTATATTTTGGTTAATATAAGAATTCAACGAAATTCTATCACATTTGTTCAATTTACGTCGCTTCTATTACAGATAGCTTATTGGGCTTAGCGGCATCTCAAAGCGCATGAAATGACGAGTGAAATGCACTATTAAACTTCTAGGCTAGGGCGAAAAGAGACCCGAGCAGATCATTTTACATTATGGTTAATAAAAGAATTCAGCGAAATTCTATCACATTTGTTCAACTTACGTCGCTCCTATTTCAGATAGCGTATTGGGCTCAGCGGCATCTCAAAGCGCATGAAATGGCGAGCAAAATGCACTATTAAACTTCTAGGGTAGGGCAAACAGAGACCCGATTAGATCATTTTATGTTATGGTTAATTTAAGAATTCAGCGAAATTCTATCACATTTGTTCAACTTACGTCGCTCCTATTTCAAATAGCGTATTGAGCTAAGCGGCATCTCAAAGCGCATGAAATGGCGAGCAAAATGCACTATTAAACTTCTAGGGTAGAGCAAACAGAGACCCGATTAGATCATTTTGTACTATGGTTAATTTGAGAATTCAGCAAAATTCTATCACATTAGTTCAATTTACGTCGCTCCTATTGCAGATAGCGAACTGGGCTATGCGGCATCTTAAAGCGTTCGGAATGGCGAGTAAAATGCACTATTTAACTTCTATCCTAGGGCAATCAGAGACCCGATTAGATCATTTTATATTTTGGTTAATATAAGAATTCAGTGAAATTCTATCACATTTGTTCAATTTACGTCGCTCCTATTTCAGATAGCGTATTGGGCAAAGCGGCATCTCAAAGCGCATGAAATGACGAGTAAAATGCACTATTAAAGTTCTAGGGTAGGGCAAACAGAGACCCGATTAGATCATTTTATATTATGGTTAATTTAAGGATTGAGCGAAATTCTATCACATTCGTTCAATTTACGTCGCTCCTATTTCAGATAGCGTATTGGGCAAAGCGGCATCTCAAAGCGCAAGAAATGTCGAGTGAAATGCACTATTAAACTTCTAGGGTAGGGCGAACAGAGACCCGATTAGATCATTTTACATTAAGGTTAATATAAGTATTCAGCGAGATTCTATCACACTTGTTCAATTTACGTCGCTTCTATTTCAGACAGCGTACTGGACTAGGCGGCATCTTAAGGCGCGTGGAATGGCGAGTAAAATGCACTATTAACCTTCTATGATAGGGCAATCTGAGACCAGATTAGATCATTTTATACTTTGGTTAATATAAGAATTCAGCGAAATTCTATCACATTTGTTCAATTTACGTCGCTCCTATTTCAGATAGCGTACTGGGCTAAGCGGCATCTCAAAGCGCATGAAATGGCGAGTGAAATGCACTATTAGACTTCTATGGTAGGGCGAACAGAGACCCGATTGGATCATTTTACATTAAGGTTAATATAAGAATTCACGGGAAATTCTGTCACATTTGTTCTATTTACGTCGCTCCTATTTCAGATAGCGTATTGGGCTAAGCGGGATCTCAAAGCGCATGAAATGGCGACTAAAATGCACTATTAAACTTCTAGGGTAGGGCAAACAGAGACCCGATTAGATCATTTTATATTATGGTTAATTTAAGAATTCAACAAAATTCTATCTCATTTATTCAACTTACGTCGCTCCTATTTCAGATAGCGTACTGGGCTAGGCGGCATCTTAAAGCGCGTGGAATGGCGAGTAAAATGCATTACTAAACTTCTATGATAGGGCAATCAGAGACCCGATTAGATCATTTTATATTTTGTTTAATATAAGATTTCAGGGAAATAGCATCACATTTGTTTAATTTGCGTCGCTCCTATTTCAGATAGCGTAGTCGGCTAAGCGGCATCTCAAAGCGCATGAAGTGGCGAATAAAATGCACTATTAAACTTCTAGGCTAGGGCGAACAGAGACCCGATCAGATCATTTTACATTATGGTTAATAAAAGAATTCAGCGTAATTCTATCACATTTGTTCAACTTACGTCCCTCCTATTTCAGATAGCGTATTGGGCTAAGTGGCATCTCAAAGCGCATGAAATGGCGAGTGAAACGCACTATTAGACTTCTATGGTAGGGCGAACAGAGACCCGATTGCATCATTTTACATTAAGGTTAATATAAGAATTCACGGGAATTCTATCACATTTGTTCAATTTACGTCGCTCCTATTCCAGACAGCGTATTGGGCTAAGCGGCATCTCAAAGCGCATGAAATGGCGAGTAAAATGCGCTATTAAACTTCTAGGATAAGGCAAACAGAGACCCGATTAGATCATTTTATATTACGGTTAATATAAGAATTCAGCGTAATTCTATCACATTTGTTCAAGTTACGTCGCTCCTATTTCAGATAGCGTATTGGGCTAGGCGGCATCTTAAAGCGCGTGGAATGGCGAGTAATATGCACCACTAAACTTCTGTGATAGGGCAATCAGAGACCCGATTAGATCATTTTACATTATGGTTAATGTAAGAATTCAGCGTAATTCTATCACATTTGTTCAACTTACGTCGCTCCTATTTCAGATAGCGTACTGTGCTAGGCGGCATCTTAAAGGTCGTGGAATGTCGAGTAAAATGCACTACTAAACTTCTATGATAGGGCAATCAGAGACCCGATTAGCTCATTTTATATTTTGTTTAATATAAGATTTCAGGGAAATTCTATCACATTTGTTCAATTTACGTCGCTCCTATTTCAGATAGCTTATTGGGCTAAGCGGCATGTCAAAGCGCATGAAATGACGAGTGAAATGCACTGTTAAACTTCTATGATAGGGCAATCAGAGATCCGATTAGATCATTTTATATTTTGTTTAATATAAGATTTCAGGGAAATTCTATCACATTTGTTCAATTTACGTCGCTCCTATTTCAGATAGCTTATTGGGCTAAGCGGCATCTGAAGGCGCATGAAATGGCGAGTAAAATGCACTATTAAACATCTATGATAGGGCAATCAGAGACCCGATTAGATCATTTTATATTTTGGTTAATATAAGAATTCAACGAAATTCTATCACATTTGTTCAATTTACGTCGCTTCTATTACAGATAGCTTATTGGGCTTAGCGGCATCTCAAAGCGCATGAAATGACGAGTGAAATGCACTATTAAACTTCTATGGTAGGGCGAACAGAGACCCGATTGCATCATTTTACATTAAGGTTAATATAAGAATTCACGGGAATTCTATCACATTTGTTCAATTTACGTCGCTCCTATTCCAGACAGCGTATTGGGCAAAGCGGCATCTCAAAGCGCAAGAAATGACGAGTGAAATGCACTATTAAACTTCTAGGGTAGGGCGAACAGAGACCCGATTAGATCATTTTACATTAAGGTTAATATAAGTATTCAGCGAGATTCTATCACACTTGTTCAATTTACGTCGCTTCTATTTCAGACAGCGTACTGGACTAGGCGGCATCTTAAGGCGCGTGGAATGGCGAGTAAAATGCACTATTAACCTTCTATGATAGGGCAATCAGAGACCAGATTAGATCATTTTATACTTTGGTTAATATAAGAATTCAGCGAAATTCTATCACATTTGTTCAATTTACGTCGCTCCTATTTCAGATAGCGTACTGGGCTAAGCGGCATCTCAAAGCGCATGAAATGGCGAGTGAAATGCACTATTAGACTTCTATGGTAGGGCGAACAGAGACCCGATTGGATCATTTTACATTAAGGTTAATATAAGAATTCACGGGAAATTCTGTCACATTTGTTCAATTTACGTCGCTCCTATTTCAGATAGCGTATTGGGCTAAGCGGGATCTCAAAGCGCATGAAATGGCGACTAAAATGCACTATTAAACTTCTAGGGTAGGGCAAACAGAGACCCGATTAGATCATTTTATATTACGATTAATATAAGAATTCAGCGTAATACTATCACATTTGTTCATCTTACGCCGCTCCTATTTCAGATAGCGTACTGGACTAGGCGGCATCTTAAAGCGCGTGGAAGGGCGAGTAAAATGCACTACTAAACTTCTATGATAGAGCAATCAGAGACCCGATTAGATCATTTTATATTTTGTTTAATATAAGATTTCAGGGAAATAGTATCACATTTGTTCAATTTGCGTCGCTCCTTTTTCAGATAGCGTATTCGGCTAAGCGGCATCTCAAAGCGCATGAAGTGGCGAATAAAATGCACTATTAAACTTCTAGGCTAGGGCGAACAGAGACCCGATCAGATAATTTTACATTATGGTTAATAAAAGAATTCAGCGAAATTCTATCACATTTGTTCAATTTACGTCGCTCCTATTTCAGATAGCGTATTGGGCTACGCGGCATCTCAAAGCGCATGAAATGGCGAACAAAATGCACTATTAAACTTCTAGGCTAGGGCGAACAGAGACCAGATTAGATCATTTTATATTTTGGTTAACATAAGGATTCTGCGAAATTTTATCACATTTGTTCAATTTACGTCGCTCCTATTTCAGATAGCCTATTGGGCTAAGCGGCATCTGAAGGCGCATGAAGTGTCGAGTAAAATGCACTATTAAACTTCTAGGGTAGGGCAAACAGAGACCCGATTAGATCATTTTATATTATGGTTAATTTAAGAATTCAGCAAAATTCTATCACACTTGTTCAACTTACGTCGCTCCTATTTCAGATAGCGTACTGGGCTAGGCGGCACCTTAAAGCGCGTGGAATGACGAGTAAAATGCCCTACTAAACTTCTATGATAGGACAATCAGAGACCCGATTAGATCATTTTATATTTTGTTTAATATAAGATTTCACGGAAATTCTATCACATTTGTTCAATTTACGTCGCTCCTATTTCAGATAGCGTATTGGGCTAAGCGGCCTCTCAAAGCGCATGAAATGGCGAGTAAAATGCGCTATTAAACTTCTAGGATAAGGCAAACGGAGACCCGATTAGTTCATTTTATATTACGGTTAATATAAGAATTCAGCGTAATTCTATCACATTTGTTCATCTTACGTCGCTCCTATTTCAGATAGCCTACTGGGCTAGGCGGCATCTTAAAGCGCGTGGAAGGGTGAGTAAAATGCACTATTATACTTCTAGGGTAGGGCGAACAGAGACCCGAAGAGATCATTTTACATTAAGGTGAATATAAGAATGCAGCGTAATTCTGTCACATTTGTTCAACTTACGTCGCGTCTATTTCAGATAGCGTATTGGGTTAAGCGTCATCTCAAAGCGCATGAAATGACGAGTGACATGCACTATTAAACTTCTAGGGTAGGGCGAACAGAGACCCGATTAGATCATTTTACATTAAGGTTAATATAAGTATTCAGCGAGATTCTATCACACTTGTTCAATTTGCGTCGCTTCTATTTCAGACAGCGTACTGGGCTAGGCGGCATCTTAAAGCGCGTGGAATGGCGAGTAAAATGCACTATTAACCTTCTATGATAGGGCAATCAGAGACTAGATTAGATCATTTTATACTTTGGTTAATATAAGAATTCAGCGGAATTCTATCACATTTGTTCAATTTACGTCGCTCCTATTTCAGATAGCGTATTGGGCTAAGCGGCAACTCAAAGCGCATGAAATGACGAGTGAAATGCACTATTCACTTCTAGGGTAGGGCAAACAGGGACCCGATTAGATCATTTTATATTATGGTTAATTTAAGAATTCAGCGAAATTCTATCACATTTGTTCCATTTACGTCGTTCCTATTTCAGATAGCGTATTGTGCTAAGCGGCATCTCAAAGCGCATGAAATGGCAAGTAAAATGCACTATTAAACTTCTAGGGTAGGGCAATCAGTGACCCGATTAAATCATTTTATATTATAGTTAATTTAAGAATTCAGCGAAATTCTATCACATTTGTTCAATTTACGTCGCTCCTATTTCAGATAGCGCATTGGGCTATGCGGCATCTTAACGCGCTCGGAATGGCGAGTAAAATGCACTATTAAACTTCTATGCTAGGGCAATCAGAGACCCGCTTAGATCATTTTATATTTTGGTTAATATAAGAATTCAGTGAAATTCTATCACATTTGTTCAATTTACATCGCTCCTATTTCAGATAGCGTATTGGGCAAAGCGGCATCTCAAAGCGCATGAAATGACGAGTAAAATGCACTATTAAACTTCTAGGGTAGGGCAAGCAGAGACCCGATTAGATCATTTTATATTATGGTTAATTTAAGAATTCAGCAAAATTCTATCACACTCGTACAATTTAGGTCGCTCCTATTTCAGATAGCGTACTGGGGTAGGCGGCATCTTAAAGGGCGCGGAATGGCGAGTAAAATGCACTATTAAACTTCTATGATAGGGCAATCAGAGACACGATTAGATCATTTTATATTATGGTTAATTTAAGAATTCAGCGAAATTCTATCACATTTGTTCAATTTACGTCGTTCCAATTTCAGATAGCGTATTGGGCTAAGCGGCATCTCAAAGCGCATGAAATGGCGAGTGAAATGCACTATTAGACTTCTATGGTAGGGCGAACAGAGACCCGATTGGATCATTTTACATTAAGGTTAATATAAGAATTCACGGAAATTCTATCACATTTGTTCAATTTACGTCGCTCCTATTCCAGATAGCGTATTGGGCTAAGCGGCCTCTCAAAGCGCATGAAATGGCGAGTAAAATGCGCTATTAAACTTCTAGGATAAGGCAAACAGAGACCCGATTAGGTCGTTTTATATTACGGTTAATATAAGAATTCAGCGTAATTCTATCACATTTGTTCAAGTTACGTCGCTCCTATTTCAGATAGCGTACTGGGCTAGGCGGCATCTTATAGCGCGTGGAATGGCGAGTAAAATGCACTACTAATCTTCTATGATAGGGCAATCAGAGACCCGATTAGATCATTTTATATTTTGATTAATATAAGATTTCAGGGAAATTCTATCACATTTGTTCTATTTACGTCGCTCCTATTTCAGATGGCGTATTGGGCTAAGCGGGATCTCAAAGCGCATGAAATGGCGAGTGAAATGCACTACTAATCTTTTATGATACGGCAATCAGAGACCCGATTAGATCATTTTATATTTTGATTAATATAAGATTTCAGGGAAATTCTATCACATTTGTTCAATTTACGTCGCTCCTATTTCAGATAGCGTATTCGGCTAAGCGGCATCTCAAAGCGCATGAAATGGCGAATAAAATGCACTATTAAACTTCTAGGCTAGGGCGAACAGAGACCCGATCAGATCATTTTACATTATGGTTAATAAAAGAATTCAGCGAAATTCTATCACATTTGTTCAACTGACGTCGCTCCTATTTCAGATAGCGTATTGGGCTAAGCGGCATCTCAAAGCGCATGAAATGGCGAGTGAAATGCACTATTAGACTTCTATGGTAGGGCGAACAGAGACCCGATTAGATCATTTTACATTAAGGTTAATATAAGAATTCACGGAAATTCTATCACATTTGTTCAATTTACGTCGCTCCTATTTCAGATAGCGTATTAGGCTATGCGGCATCTCAAAGCGCATGAAATGGCGAATAAAATTCACTATTAAACTTCTAGGGTAGGGCAAACAGAGACCCGATTAGATCATTTTATATTACGATTAATATAAGAATTCAGCGTAATTCTATCACATTTGTTCATCTTACGCCGCTCCTATTTCAGATGGCGTACTGGACTAGGAGGCATCTTAAAGCGCGTGGAAGGGCGAGTAAAATGCACTACTAAACTTCTATGATAGAGCAATCAGAGACCCGATTAGATCATTTTATATTTTGTTTAATATAAGATTTCAGGGAAATAGTATCACATTTGTTCAATTTGCGTCGCTCCTTTTTCTGATAGCGTATTCGGCTAAGCGGCATCTCAAAGCGCATGAAATGGCGAACAAAATGCACTATTAAACTTCTAGGCTAGGGCGAACAGAGACCAGATTAGATCATTTTATATTTTGGTTAACATAAGGATTCTGCGAAATTTTATCACATTTGTTCAATTTACGTCGCTCCTATTTCAGATAGCCTATTGGGCTAAGCGGCACCTGAAGGCGCATGAAGTGTCGAGTAAAATGCACTATTAAACTTCTAGGGTAGGGCAAACAGAGACCCGATTAGATCATTTTATATTATGGTTAATTTAAGAATTCAGCAAAATTCTATCACACTTGTTCAACTTACGTCGCTCCTATTTCAGATAGCGTACTGGGCTAGGCGGCACCTTAAAGCGCGTGGAATGACGAGTAAAATGCACTACTAAACTTCTATGATAGGGCAATCAGAGACCCGATTAGATCATTTTATATTTTGTTTAATATAAGATTTCACGGAAATTCTATCACATTTGTTCAATTTACGTCGCTCCTATTTCAAATAGCGTATTGGGCTAAGCGGCCTCTCAAAGCGCATGAAATGGCGAGTAAAATGCGCTATTAAACTTCTAGGATAAGGCAAACGGAGACCCGATTAGTTCATTTTATATTACGGTTAATATAAGAATTCAGCGTAATTCTATCACATTTGTTCATCTTACGTCGCTCCTATTTCAGATAGCCTACTGGGCTAGGCGGCATCTTAAAGCGCGTGGAAGGGCGAGTAAAATGCACTATTATACTTCTAGGGTAGGGCGAACAGAGACCCGAAGAGATCATTTTACATTAAGGTGAATATAAGAATGCAGCGTAATTCTGTCACATTTGTTCAACTTACGTCGCTCCTATTTCAGATAGCGTATTGGGTTAAGCGTCATCTCAAAGCGCATGAAATGACGAGTGACATGCACTATTAAACTTCTAGGGTAGGGCGAACAGAGACCCGATTAGATCATTTTATATTACGGTTAATATAAGAATGCAGCGTGATTCTATCACATTTGTTCAATTTACGTCGCTCCTATTTCAGATAGCGTATTAGGCTAAGCGGCATCTCAAAGCGTGTGGAATGGCGAGTAAAATTGCACTATTAACCTTCTATGATAGGGCAATCAGAGACCAGACTAGATCATTTTATACTTTGGTTAATATAAGAATTCATCGAAATTCTATCACATTTGTTCAATTTACGTCGCTCCTATTTCAGATAGCGTACTGGGCTAGGCGGCATCTTAAAGCGCGTGGAATGGCGAGTAAAATGCACTACTAATCTTCTATGATAGGGCAACCAGAGACCCGATTAGATCATTTTATATTTTGTTTAATATAAGCTTTCAGGGAAATTCTATCACATTTGTTCAATTTACGTCGCTCCTATTTCAGATAGCGTATTGGGCTAAGCGGTAACTGAAAGCGCATGAAATGACGAGTGAAATGCACTATTAAACTTCTAGGCTAGGGCAAACAGAGACCCGATTAGATCATTTCATATTATGGTTAATTTAAGAATTCAGCAAGATTCTATCACATTTGTTGAATTCACGTCGCTCCTATTTCAGATAGCGTACTGGGCTAGGCGGCATCTTAAAGCGCGTGGAATGGCGAGTAAAATGCACTGTTAAACTTCAATGATGGGGCAGTCAGAGACCCGATTAGATCATTTTATATTTTGTTTAATATAAGATTTCAGGGAAATCCTATCACATTTGTTCTATTTACGTCGCTCCTATTTCAGTTAGCGTATTGGGCTAACCGGCATCTCAAAGCGCATGAAATGGCGAATAAAATGGACTATTAAACTTCTAGGGTAGGGCAAACAGAGACCCGATTAGGTCATTTTATATTACGGTTAATATAAGAATTAAGCGAAATTCTATCACATTTGTTCAATTTACGTCGCTCCTGTTTCAGATAGCGTGCTGGGCCATGCGGCATCTTAAAGCGCGTGGAATGGCGAGTAAAACGCACTATTAAACTTCTATGATAGGGCAATCAGAGACCCGATTAGATCATTTTATATTTTGGTTAATATAAGAATTCAACGAAATTCTATCACATTTGTTCAATTTACGTCGCTCCTATTTCAGATAGCGTACTGGGCTAGGCGGCATCTTAAAGCGCGTGGAATGGCGAGTAAAATGCACTACTAATCTTCTATGATAGGGCAACCAGAGACCCGATTAGATCATTTTATATTTTGTTTAATATAAGCTTTCAGGGAAATTCTATCACATTTGTTCAATTTACGTCGCTCCTATTTCAGATAGCGTATTGGGCTAAGCGGTAACTGAAAGCGCATGAAATGACGAGTGAAATGCACTATTAAACTTCTAGGCTAGGGCAAACAGAGACCCGATTAGATCATTTTATATTATGGTTAATTTAAGAATTCAGCGTAATTCTATCACATTTGTTCAATTTACGTCGTTCCTATTTCAGATAGCGTATTGTGCTAAGCGGCATCTCAAAGCGCATGAAATGGCAAGTAAAATGCACTATTAAACTTCTAGGGTAGGGCAATCAGTGACCCGATTAGATCATTTTATATTATAGTTAATTTAAGAATTCAGCGAAATTCTATCACATTTGTTCAATTTACGTCGCTCCTATTTCAGATAGCGTATTGGGCTATGCGGCATCTTAACGCGCTCGGAATGGCGAGTAAAATGCACTATTAAACTTCTATGCTAGGGCAATCAGAGACCCGATTAGATCATTTTATATTTTGGTTAATATAAGAATTCAGTGAAATTCTATCACATTTGTTCAATTTACGTCGCTCCTATTTCAGATAGCGTATTGGGCAAAGCGGCATTCAAAGCGTATGAAATGGTGAATAAAATGCACTATTAAAGTTCTAGACTCGGGCGGACAGAGATCCGATTAGATCGTTTTACATTATGGTTAATAAAAGAATTCAGCGAAATTCTATCACATTTGTTCAACTAATATCGCTCCAATTTCAGATAGCGTATTAGGCTAAGCGGCATCGCAAAGCGCATGAAATGACGAGTAAAATGCACTATTAAAGTTCTAGGATAGGGCAAACAGAGACCCGATTAGATCATTTTATATTATGGTTAATTTAAGAATTGAGCGAAATTCTATCACATTCGTTCAATTTACGTCGCTCCTATTTCAGATAGCGTATTGGGCAAAGCGGCATCTCAAAGCGCATGAAATGACGAGTAAAATGCACTATTAAACTTCTAGGGTAGGGCAAGCAGAGACCCGATTAGATCATTTTATATTATGGTTAATTTAAGAATTCAGCAAAATTCTATCACATTTGTTCAACTTTCGTCGCTCCTATTTCAGATAGCGTATTGAGCTAAGCGGCATCTCGAAGCGCATGAAATGGCGAGTAAAATGCAATACTAAACTTCTGGGATAAGGCAATCAGAGACCCGATTAGATCATTTTATGTTATGGTTAATTTAAGAATTCAGCAAAATTCTATCACATTTGTTCAGTTTACGTCGCTCCTATTTCGGATAGCGTACTGTGCTAGGCGGCATCCTAAAGCGCGTATAGTGGCGAGTAAAATGCACTATTAATCTTCTATGATAGGGCAAAGAGACCCGATTAGATCGTTTATATTATAGTTAATTTAAGAATTCAGCGAAATTCTATCACATTTGTTCAATTTACGTCGCACCTATTTCAGATAGCGTATTGGGCTAAGCGGCATCTCAAAGCGCATGAAATGGCGAGTAAAATGCAATACTAAACTTCTAGGATAAGGCAAACAGAGACCCGATTAGATCATTTTATATTTTTGTTAATATAAGAATTCAGCGAAATTCTATCACATTTGTTCAATTTACGTCGCTCATATTTCAGATAGCGTATTGTGCTAAGCGGCATCTCAAAGCGCATGAAATGGCAAGTAAAACGCACTATTAAACTTCTATGATAGGGCAATCAGTGACCCGATTAGATCATTTTATATTATAGTTAATTTAAGAATTCAGCGAAATTCTATCACATTTGTTCAATTTACGTCGCTCCTATTTCAGATAGCGTATTGGGCTAAGCGGCATCTCAAAGCGCATGAAATGGCGAGTAAAATGCAATACTAAACTTCTAGGATAAGGCAAACAGAGACCCGATTAGATCATTTTATATTTTTGTTAATATAAGAATTCTGCGAAATTCTATCACATTTGTTCAATTTACGTCGCTCATATTTCAGATAGCGTATTGTGCTAAGCGGCATCTCAAAGCGCATGAAATGGCAAGTAAAATACACTATTAAACTTCTAGGGTAGGGCAATCAGTGACCCGATTAGATCATTTTATATTATAGTTAGTTTAAGAATTCAGCGAAATTCTATCACATTTGTTCAATTTACGTCGCTCCTATTTCAGATAGCGTATTGGGTTATGCGGCATCTTAACGCGCTCGGAATGGCGAGTAAAATGCACTATTAAACTTCTATGCTAGGGCAATCAGAGACCCGATTAGATCATTTTATATTTTGGTTAATATAAGATTTCAGTGAAATTCTATCACATTTGTTCAATTTACGTTGCTCCTATTTCAGATAGCGTATTGGGCAAAGCGGCATCTCAAAGCGCATGAAATGACGAGTAAAATGCACTATTAAACTTCTAGGGTAGGGCAAGCAGAGACCCGATTAGATCATTTTATATTATGGTTAATTTAAGAATTCAGCAAAATTCTATCACATTTGTTCAACTTTCGTCGCTCCTATTTCAGATAGCGTATTGACCTAAGCGGCATCTCGAAGCGCATGAAATGGCGAGTATAATGCACTATTAAACTTCTAGGATAAGGCAAACAGATACCCGATTAGATCATTTTATATTACGGTTAATATAAGAATGCAGCGTAATTCTATCACATTTGTTCAAGTTACGTCGCTCCTATTTCAGATAGCGTACTAGGCTAGGCGGCATCTTAAAGCGCGTGGAATGGCGAGTAAAATGCACTACTAATCTTCTATGATAGGGCAATCAGAGACCCGAATAATCATTTTATATTTTGTTTAATATAAGCTTTCAGGGAAATTCTATCACATTTGTTCAATTTACGTCGCTCCTATTTCGGATAGCGTATTGGGCTAAGCGGTAACTGAAAGCGCATGAAATGACGAGTGAAATGCACTATTAAACTTCTGGGCTAGGGCGAACAGAGACCCGATTAGATCATTTTACATTCTGGTTAATAAAATAATTCAGCGAAATTCTATCACATTTGTTCAACTTTCGTTGCTCCTATTTCAGATACCGTATTGGGCTAAGCGGCATCTCAAAGCGCATGAAATGACGAGTGAAATGCACTATTCAACTTCTAGGGTAGGGCAAACAGGGACCCGATTAGATCATTTTATATTATGGTTAATTTAAGAATTCAGCGAAATTCTATCACATTTGTTCAATTTACGTCGTTCCTATTTCAGATAGCGTATTGTGCTAAGCGGCATCTCAAAGCGCATGAAATGGCAAGTAAAATGCACTATTAAACTTCTAGGGTAGGGCAATCAGTGACCCGATTAGATCATTTTATATTATAGTTAATTTAAGAATTCAGCGAAATTCTATCACATTTGTTCAATTTACGTCGCTCCTATTTCAGATAGCGTATTGGGCTATGCGGCATCTTAACGCGCTCGGAATGGCGAGTAAAATGCACTATTAAACTTCTATGCTAGGGCAATCAGAGACCCGATTAGATCATTTTATATTTTGTTTAATATAAGAATTCAGTGAAATTCTATCACATTTGTTCAATTTACGTCGCTCCTATTTCAGATAGCGTATTGGGCTAGGCGGCAACTTAAAGCGCGTGGAATGGCGAGTAGAATGCACTATTAACCTTTTATGATAGGGCGATCAGAGACCCGACTAAATCATTTTAAATTTTGTTTAATATAAGATTTCAGGGAAATTCTATCACATTTGTTCAATTTACGTCGCTCCTATTTCAGATAGCGTATTCGGCTAAGCGGCATCTCAAAGCGCATGCAATGGCGAATAAAATGCACTATTAAACTTCTAGGATAAGGCAAACAGAGACCCGATTAGATCATTTTATATTTTTGTTAATATAAGAATTCAGCGAAATTCTATCACATTTGTTCAATTTACGTCGCTCCTATTTCAGATAGCGTATTGGGCTAAGCGGCATCTCAAAGCGCATGAAATGGCGAGTAAAATGCAATACTAAACTTCTGGGATAAGGCAATCAGAGACCCGATTAGATCATTTTATATTATGGTTAATTTAAGAATTCAGCAAAATTCTATCACATTTGTTCAGTTTACGTCGCTCCTATTTCGGATAGCGTACTGTGCTAAGCGGCATCTCAAAGCGCATGAAATGGCAAGTAAAATACACTATTAAACTTCTAGGGTAGGGCAATCAGTGACCCGATTAGATCATTTTATATTATAGTTAGTTTAAGAATTCAGCGAAATTCTATCACATTTGTTCAATTTACGTCGCTCCTATTTCAGATAGCGTATTGGGTTATGCGGCATCTTAACGCGCTCGGAATGGCGAGTAAAATGCACTATTAAACTTCTATGCTAGGGCAATCAGAGACCCGATTAGATCATTTTATATTTTGGTTAATATAAGATTTCAGTGAAATTCTATCACATTTGTTCAATTTACGTTGCTCCTATTTCAGATAGCGTATTGGGCAAAGCGGCATCTCAAAGCGCATGAAATGACGAGTAAAATGCACTATTAAACTTCTAGGGTAGGGCAAGCAGAGACCCGATTAGATCATTTTATATTATGGTTAATTTAAGAATTCAGCAAAATTCTATCACATTTGTTATATTTACGTCGCTTCTATTTCAGTTAGCGTATTGGGCTAACCGGCATCTCAAAGCGCATGAAATGGCGAAAAACATGGACTATTAAACTTCTAGGGTAGGGCAAACAGAGACCCGATTAGATCATTTTATATTACGGTTAATATAAGAATTCAGCGTAATTCTATCACATTTCTTCAAATTACGTCGCTCCTATTTCAGATAGCTTACTGGGCTGGCCGGTATCTCAAAGCGCATGAAATGGCGAGTAAAATGCACTATTAAACTTCTAGGGTAGGGCAAACAGAGACCCGATTAGATCATTTTATATTATGGTTAATTTAAGAATTCAGCAAGATTCTATCACATTTGTTGGATTTACGTCGCTCCTATTTCAGATAGCGTACTGGGCTAGGCGGCATCCTAAAGCGCGTAGAGTGGCGAGTAAAATGCACTATTAATCTTCTATGATAGGGCAATCAGTGACCCGATTAGATCATTTTATATTATAGTTAATTTAAGAATTCAGCGAAATTCTATCACATTTGTTCAATTTACGTCGCTCCTATTTCAGATAGCGTATTGGGCTAAGCGGCATCTCAAAGCGCATGAAATGGCGAGTAAAATGCAATACTAAACTTCTAGGATAAGGCAAAGAGAGACCCGATTAGATCATTTTATATTTTTGTTAATATAAGAATTCTGCGAAATTCTATCACATTTGTTCAATTTACGTCGCTCATATTTCAGATAGCGTATTGTGCTAAGCGGCATCTCAAAGCGCATGAAATGGCAAGTAAAATACACTATTAAACTTCTAGGGTAGGGCAATCAGTGACCCGATTAGATCATTTTATATTATAGTTAGTTTAAGAATTCAGCGAAATTCTATCACATTTGTTCAATTTACGTCGCTCCTATTTCAGATAGCGTATTGGGTTATGCGGCATCTTAACGCGCTCGGAATGGCGAGTAAAATGCACTATTAAACTTCTAGCCTAGGGCAATCAGAGACCCGATTAGATCATTTTATATTTTGGTTAATATAAGATTTCAGTGAAATTCTATCACATTTGTTCAATTTACGTTGCTCCTATTTCAGATAGCGTATTGGGCAAAGCGGCATCTCAAAGCGCATGAAATGACGAGTAAAATGCACTATTAAACTTCTAGGGTAGGGCAAGCAGAGACCCGATTAGATCATTTTATATTATGGTTAATTTAAGAATTCAGCAAAATTCTATCACATTCGTACAATTTAGGTCGCTCCTATTTCAGATAGCGTATTGGGCTAAGCGGCATCTCAAAGCGCATGAAATGGCGAGTGAAATGCACTATAAGACTTCTATGGTAGGGCGAACAGAGGCCAGATTAGATCATTTTACATTCTGGTTAATAAAATAATTCAGCGAAATTCTATCACATTTGTTCAACTTTCGTCGCTCCTATTTCAGATAGCGTATTGAGCTAAGCGGCATCTCGAAGCGCATGAAATGGCGAGTATAATGCACTATTAAACTTCTAGGATAAGGCAAACAGATACCCGATTAGATCATTTTATATTATGGTTAATTTAAGAATTCAGCAAAATTCTATCACATTTGTTATATTTACGTCGCTTCTATTTCAGTTAGCGTATTGGGCTAACCGGCATCTCAAAGCGCATGAAATGGCGAATAACATGGACTATTAAACTTCTAGGGTAGGGCAAACAGAGACCCGATTAGATCATTTTATATTACGGTTAATATAAGAATTCAGCGTAATTCTATCACATTTCTTCAAATTACGTCGCTCCTATTTCAGATAGCGTACTGGGCTGGCCGGTATCTCAAAGCGCATGAAATGGCGAGTAAAATGCACTATTAAACTTCTAGGGTAGGGCAAACAGAGACCCGATTAGATCATTTTATATTATGGTTAATTTAAGAATTCAGCAAGATTCTATCACATTTGTTGGATTTACGTCGCTCCTATTTCAGATAGCGTACTGGGCTAGGCGGCATCCTAAAGCGCGTAGAGTGGCGAGTAAAATGCACTATTAATCTTCTATGATAGGGCAATCAGTGACCCGATTAGATCATTTTATATTATAGTTAATTTAAGAATTCAGCGAAATTCTATCACATTTGTTCAATTTACGTCGCTCCTATTTCAGATAGCGTATTGGGCTAAGCGGCATCTCAAAGCGCATGAAATGGCGAGTAAAATGCAATACTAAACTTCTAGGATAAGGCAAACAGAGACCCGATTAGATCATTTTATATTTTTGTTAATATAAGAATTCTGCGAAATTCTATCACATTTGTTCAATTTACGTCGCTCATATTTCAGATAGCGTATTGTGCTAAGCGGCATCTCAAAGCGCATGAAATGGCAAGTAAAATACACTATTAAACTTCTAGGGTAGGGCAATCAGTGACCCGATTAGATCATTTTATATTATAGTTAGTTTAAGAATTCAGCGAAATTCTATCACATTTGTTCAATTTACGTCGCTCCTATTTCAGATAGCGTATTGGGTTATGCGGCATCTTAACGCGCTCGGAATGGCGAGTAAAATGCACTATTAAACTTCTAGGCTAGGGCAATCAGAGACCCGATTAGATCATTTTATATTTTGGTTAATATAAGATTTCAGTGAAATTCTATCACATTTGTTCAATTTACGTTGCTCCTATTTCAGATAGCGTATTGGGCAAAGCGGCATCTCAAAGCGCATGAAATGACGAGTAAAATGCACTATTAAACTTCTAGGGTAGGGCAAGCAGAGACCCGATTAGATCATTTTATATTATGGTTAATTTAAGAATTCAGCAAAATTCTATCACATTCGTACAATTTAGGTCGCTCCTATTTCAGATAGCGTATTGGGCTAAGCGGCATGTCAAAGCGCATGAAATGGCGAGTGAAATGCACTATAAGACTTCTATGGTAGGGCGAACAGAGGCCAGATTAGATCATTTTACATTCTGGTTAATAAAATAATTCAGCGAAATTCTATCACATTTGTTCAACTTTCGTCGCTCCTATTTCAGATAGCGTATTGAGCTAAGCGGCATCTCGAAGCGCATGAAATGGCGAGTATAATGCACTATTAAACTTCTAGGATAAGGCAAACAGATACCCGATTAGATCATTTTATATTATGGTTAATTTAAGAATTCAGCAAAATTCTATCACATTTGTTATATTTACGTCGCTTCTATTTCAGTTAGCGTATTGGGCTAACCGGCATCTCAAAGCGCATGAAATGGCGAATAACATGGACTATTAAACTTCTAGGGTAGGGCAAACAGAGACCCGATTAGATCATTTTATATTACGGTTAATATAAGAATTCAGCGTAATTCTATCACATTTCTTCAAATTACGTCGCTCCTATTTCAGATAGCGTACTGGGCTGGCCGGTATCTCAAAGCGCATGAAATGGCGAGTAAAATGCACTATTAAACTTCTAGGGTAGGGCAAACAGAGACCCGATTAGATCATTTTATATTATGGTTAATTTAAGAATTCAGCAAGATTCTATCACATTTGTTGGATTTACGTCGCTCCTATTTCAGATAGCGTACTGGGCTAGGCGGCATCCTAAAGCGCGTAGAGTGGCGAGTAAAATGCACTATTAATCTTCTATGATAGGGCAATCAGAGACCCGATTAGATCATTTTATATTTTGGTTAATATAAGATTTCAGTGAAATTCTATCACATTTGTTCAATTTACGTCGCTCCTATTTCAGATAGCGTATTGGGCTATGCGGCATCTTAAAGCGCTCGGAATGGCGAGTAAAATGCACTATTAAACTTGTATGATAGGGCAATCAGAGACGCGATTTGATCATTTTATATTTTGTTTAATACAAGATTTCAGGGAAATTCTATCACATTTGTTCAATTCGTGTCGCTCATATTTCAGATAGCGTATTGGGCTAAGCGGCATCTCAAAGCGCATGAAATGGCGAGTAAAATGCACTATTAAACTCCTAGGGTAGGGCAAACAGAGACCCGATTAGATCATTTTACATTATGGTTAATAAAAGAATTCAGCGAAATTCTATCACATTTTTTCAACTTATATCACTCCAATTTCAGATAGCGTATTAGGCTAAGCGGCATCTCAAAGCGCATGAAATAACGAGTAAAATGCACTATTAAAGTTCTAGGGTAGGGCAAACAGAGACCCGATTAGATCATTTTATATTATGGTTAATTTAAGAATTGAGCGAAATTCTATCACATTCCTTCAATTTAGGTCGCTCCTATTTCAGATAGCGTATTGGGCTAAGCGGCATCTCAAAGCGCCTGAAATGGCGAGTGAAATGCACTATAAGACTTGTATGGTAGGGCGAACAGAGACCCGATTAGATCATTTTATATTGAGGTTAATATAAGAATTCATGGAAATTCTATCACATTTGTTCAATTTACGTCGCTCCTATTTCAGATAGCGTATTGTGCTATGCGGCATCTTAAGGCGCATGAAATGGCGACTAAAATGCACTATTAAACTTCTAGCGTAGGGCAATCAGTGACGCGATTAGATCATTTTATATTATAGTTAATTTAAGAATTCAGCGAAATTCTATCACATACGTTCAATTTAGGTCGCTCCTATTTCAGATAGCGTACTGGGCTAGGCGGCATCTTAAAGCGCATGAAATGACGAGTGAAATGCACTATTAAACTTCTAGGGTAGGGCAAACAGGGACCCGATTAGATCATTTTATATTATGGTTAATTTAAGGATTCAGCAAAATTCTCTCACATTTGTTCAATTTACGTCGTTCCTATTTCAGGTAGCGTCCTGGGCTAAGCGGCATCTAAAAGCGCATGAAATGGCGAGTATAATGCACTATTATACTTCTAGGATAAGGCAAACAGAGACCCGATTAGATCATTTTATATTACGGTTAATATAAGAATGCAGCGTGATTCTATCACATTTGTTCAAGTTACGTCGCTCCTATTTCAGATAGCGTACTGGGTTAGGCGGCATCTTAAAGGGCGCGGAATGGCGAGTAAAATGCACTATTAATCTTCTATGATAGGGCAATCAGAGACACGATTAGATCATTTTATATTATGGTTAATTTAAGAATTCAGCAAAATTCTATCACATTTGTTATATTTACGTCGCTCCTATTTCAGTTAGCGTATTGGGCTAACCGGCATCTCAAAGCGCATGAAATGGCGAATAAAATGGACTATTAAACTTCTAGGGTAGGGCAAACAGAGACCCGATTAGATCATTTTATATTACGGTTAATATAAGAATTCAGCGTAATTCTATCACATTTCTTCAAATTACGTCGCTCCTATTTCAGATAGCGTACTGGGCTGTCCGGTATCTCAAAGCGCATGAAATGGCGAGTAAAATGCACTATTAAACTTCTAGGGTAGGGCAAACAGAGACCCGATTAGATCATTTTATATTATGGTTAATTTAAGAATTCAGCAAGATTCTATCACATTTGTTGGATTTACGTCGCTCCTATTTCAGATAGCGTACTGGGCTAGGCGGCATCCTAAAGCGCGTGGAGTGGCGAGTAAAATGCACTATTAATCTTCTATGATAGGGCAATCAGAGACCCGATTAGATCATTTTATATTTTGGTTAATATAAGAATTCAGTGAAATTCTATCACATTTGTTCAATTTACGTCGCTCCTATTTCAGATAGCGTATTGGGCTATGCGGCATCTTAAAGCGCTCGGAATGGCGAGTAAAATGCACTATTAAACTTGTATGATAGGGCAATCAGAGACGCGATTTGATCATTTTATATTTTGTTTAATACAAGATTTCAGGGAAATTCTATCACATTTGTTCAATTCGTGTCGCTCATATTTCAGATAGCGTATTGGGCTAAGCGGCATCTCAAAGCGCATGAAATGGCGAGTAAAATGCACTATTAAACTCCTAGGGTAGGGCAAACAGAGACCCGATTAGATCATTTTACATTATGGTTAATAAAAGAATTCAGCGAAATTCTATCACATTTTTTCAACTTATATCACTCCAATTTCAGATAGCGTATTAGGCTAAGCGGCATCTCAAAGCGCATGAAATAACGAGTAAAATGCACTATTAAAGTTCTAGGGTAGGGCAAACAGAGACCCGATTAGATCATTTTATATTATGGTTAATTTAAGAATTGAGCGAAATTCTATCACATTCCTTCAATTTAGGTCGCTCCTATTTCAGATAGCGTATTGTGCTATGCGGCATCTTAAGGCGCATGAAATGGCGACTAAAATGCACTATTAAACTTCTAGCGTAGGGCAATCAGTGACGCGATTAGATCATTTTATATTATAGTTAATTTAAGAATTCAGCGAAATTCTGTCACATACGTTCAATTTAGGTCGCTCCTATTTCAGATAGCGTACTGGGCTAGGCGGCATCTTAAAGCGCATGAAATGACGAGTGAAATGCACTATTAAACTTCTAGGGTAGGGCAAACAGGGACCCGATTAGATCATTTTATATTATGGTTAATTTAAGGATTCAGCAAAATTCTCTCACATTTGTTCAATTTACGTCGTTCCTATTTCAGGTAGCGTCCTGGGCTAAGCGGCATCTAAAAGCGCATGAAATGGCGAGTATAATGCACTATTATACTTCTAGGATAAGGCAAACAGAGACCCGATTAGATCATTTTATATTACGGTTAATATAAGAATGCAGCGTGATTCTATCACATTTGTTCAAGTTACGTCGCTCCTATTTCAGATAGCGTACTGGGCTAGGCGGCATCTTAAAGGGCGCGGAATGGCGAGTAAAATGCACTATTAAACTTCTATGATAGGGCAATCAGAGACACGATTAGATCATTTTATATTATGGTTAATTTAAGAATTCAGCAAAATTCTATCACATTTGTTCAATTTACGTCGTTCCAACTTCAGATAGCGTATTGGGCTAAGCGGCATCTCAAAGCGCATGAAATGGCGAGTGAAATGCACTATTAGACTTCTATGGTAGGGCGAACAGAGACCCGATTGGATCATTTTACATTAAGGTTAATATAAGAATTCACGGAAATTCTATCACATTTGTTCAATTTACGTCGCTCCTATTCCAGATTGCGTATTGGGCTAAGCGGCCTCTCAAAGCGCATGAAATGGCGAGTAAAATGCGCTATTAAACTTCTAGGATAAGGCAAACAGAGACCCGATTAGGTCGTTTTATATTACGGTTAATATAAGAATTCAGCGTAATTCTATCACATTTGTTCAAGTTACGTCGCTCCTATTTCAGATAGCGTACTGGGCTAGGCGGCATCTTAAAGCGCGTGGAATGGCGAGTAAAATGCACTACTAATCTTCTATGATAGGGCAATCAGAGACCCGATTAGATCATTTTATATTTTGATTAATATAAGATTTCAGGGAAATTCTATCACATTTGTTCTATTTACGTCGCTCCTATTTCAGATGGCGTATTGGGCTAAGCGGGATCTCAAAGCGCATGAAATGGCGAGTGAAATGCACTACTAATCTTTTATGATACGGCAATCAGAGACCCGATTAGATCATTTCATATTTTGATTAATATAAGATTTCAGGGAAATTCTATCACATTTGTTCAATTTACGTCGCTCCTATTTCAGATAGCGTATTCGGCTAAGCGGCATCTCAAGGCGCATGAAATGGCGAATAAAATGCACTATTAAACTTCTAGGCTAGGGCGAACAGAGACCCGATCAGATCATTTTACATTATGGTTAATAAAAGAATTCAGCGAAATTCTATCACATTTGTTCAACTGACGTCGCTCCTTTTTCAGATAGCGTATTAGGCTATGCGGCATCTCAAAGCGCATGAAATGGCGAGTAAAATGCACTACTAAACTTCTAGGCTAGGGCGAACAGAGACCAGATTAGATCATTTTATATTTTGGTTAACATAAGGATTCTGCGAAATTTTATCACATTTGTTCAATTTACGTCGCTCCTATTTCAGATAGCTTATTGGGCTAAGCGTCATCTGAAGGCGCATGAAGTGTCGAGTAAAATGCACTATTAAACTTCTAGGGTAGGGCAAACAGAGACCCGATTAGATCATTTTATATTATGGTTAATTTAAGAATTCAGCAAAATTCTATCACGTTTGTTCAACTTACGTCGCTCCTATTTCAGATAGCGTACTGGGCTAGGCGGCACCTTAAAGCGCGTGGAATGACGAGTAAAATGCACTACTAAACTTCTAGGATAATGCAAACGGAGACCCGATTAGTTCATTTTATATTACGGTTAATATAAGAATTCAGCGTAATTCTATCACATTTGTTCATCTTACGTCGCTCCTATTTCAGATAGCCTACTGGGCTAGGCGGCATCTTAAAGCGCGTGGAAGGGCGAGTAAAATGCACTACTAATCTTCTATGATAGGGCAATCAGAGACCCGATTAGATCATTTTATATTTTGTTTAATATAAGAATTCAGCGGAATTCTATCACATTTGTTCAATTTACGTCGCTCCTATTTCAGATAGCGTATTGGGCTAAGCGGCATCTCAAAGCGTGTGAAATGGCGAGTAAAATGCACTATTAACCTTCTATGATAGGGCAATCAGAGACCAGACTAGATCATTTTATACTTTGGTTAATATAAGAATTCATCGAAATTCTATCACATTTGTTCAATTTACGTCGCTCCTATTTCAGATAGCTTATTGGGCTAAGCGTCATCTGAAGGCGCATGAAGTGTCGAGTAAAATGCACTATTATACTTCTAGGGTAGGGCGAACAGAGACCCGAAGAGATCATTTTACATTAAGGTTAATATAAGTATTCAGCGAGATTCTATCACACTTGTTCAATTTGCGTCGCTTCTATTTCAGACAGCGTACTGGGCTAGGCGGCATCTTAAAGCGCGTGGAATGGCGAGTAAAATGTACTATTAACCTTCTATGATAGGGCAATCAGAGACTAGATTAGATCATTTTATACTTTGGTTAATATAAGAATTCAGCGGAATTCTATCACATTTGTTCAATTTACGTCGTTCCTATTTCAGATAGCGTATTGTGCTAAGCGGCATCTCAAAGCGCATGAAATGGCAAGTAAAATGCACTATTAAACTTCTAGGGTAGGGCAATCAGTGACCCGATTAGATCATTTTTTATTATGGTTAAATTAAGAATTCAGCGGAATTCTATCACATTTGTTCAATTTACGTCGCTCCTATTTCAGATAGCGTATTGGGCTATGCGGCATCTTAACGCGCTCGGAATGGCGAGTAAAATGCACTATTAAACTTCTATGCTAAGGCAATCAGAGACCCGATTAGATCATTTTATATTTTGGTTAATATAAGAATTCAGTGAAATTCTATCACATTTGTTCAATTTACATCGCTCCTATTTCAGATAGCGTATTGGGCAAAGCGGCATCTCAAAGCGTATGAACTGGCGAATAAAATGCACTATTAAAGTTCTAGACTCGGGCGGACAGAGATCCGATTAGATCGTTTTACATTATTGGTAATAAAAGAATTCAGCGAAATTCTATCACATTTGTTCAACTTATATCGCTCCAATTTCAGATAGCGTATTAGGCTAAGCGGCATCTCAAAGCGCATGAAATGACGAGTAAAATGCACTATTAAAGGTCTAGGGTAGGGCAAACAGAGACCCGATTAGATCATTTTATATTACGGTTAATATAAGAATGCAGCGTGATTCTATCACATTTGTTCAATTTACGTCGCTCCTATTTCAGATAGCGTATTGGGCTAAGCGGCATCTCAAAGCGTGTGAAATGGCGAGTAAAATGCACTATTAACCTTCTATGATAGGGCAATCAGAGACCAGACTAGATCATTTTATACTTTGGTTAATATAAGAATTCATCGAAATTCTATCACATTTGTTCAATTTACGTCGCTCCTATTTCAGATAGCGTATTGGGCTAGGCGGCATCTCAAAGCGCATGAAATGACGAGTGAAATGCACTATTATACTTCTAGGGTAGGGCGAACAGAGACCCGAAGAGATCATTTTACATTAATGTGAATATAAGAATGCAGCGTAATTCTGTCACATTTGTTCAACTTACGTCGCTCCTATTTCAGATAGCGTATTGGGTTAAGCGTCATCTCAAAGCGCATGAAATGACGAGTTACATGCACTATTAAACTTCTAGGGTAGGGCGAACAGAGACCCGATTAGATCATTTTACATTAAGGTTAATATAACTATTCAGCGAGATTCTATCACACTTGTTCAATTTGCGTCGCTTCTATTTCAGACAGCGTACTGGGCTAGGCGGCATCTTAAAGCGCGTGGAATGGCGAGTAAAATGCACTATTAACCTTCTATGATAGGGCAATCAGAGACTAGATTAGATCATTTTATACTTTGGTTAATATAAGAATTCAGCGAAATTCTATCACATTTGTTCAATTTACGTCGCTTCTATTTCAGATAGCTTATTGGGCTTAGAGGCATCTCAAAGCGCATGAAATGACGAGTGAAATGCACTATTAAACTTCTAGGCTAGGGCAAACAGAGACCCGATTAGATCATTTTATATTACGGTTAATATAAGAATGCAGCGTGATTCTATCACATTTGTTCAATTTACGTCGCTCCTATTTCAGATAGCGTATTGGGCTAAGCGGCATCTCAAAGCGCATGAAATGGCGAGTAAAATGCACTATTGAACTCCTAGGGTAGGGCAAACAGAGACCCGATTAGATCATTTTATATTATGGTTAATTTAAGAATTCAGCAAGATTCTATCACATTTGTTGAATTTACGTCGCTCCTATTTCAGATAGCGTACTGGGCTAGGCGGCATCTTAAAGCGCGTGGAATGGCGAGTAAAATGCACTGTTAAACTTCAATGATAGGGCAGTCAGAGACCCGATTAGATCATTTTATATTTTGTTTAATATAAGATTTCAGGGAAATCCTATCACATTTGTTCTATTTACGTCGCTCCTATTTCAGTTAGCGTATTGGGCTAACCGGCATCTCAAAGCGCATGTAATGGCGATTAAAATGGACTATTAAACTTCTAGGGTAGGGCAAACAGAGACCCGATTAGGTCATTTTATATTACGGTTAATATAAGAATTCAGCGTAATTCTATCACATTTCTTCAAATTACGTCGCTCCTATTTCAGATAGCGTACTGGGCTAGGCGGCATATTAAAGCGCGTGGAATGGCGGGTAAAATGCACTATTTAACTTCTATGATAGGGCAATCAGAGACCCGATTAGACCATTTTATATTATGGTTAATTTAAGAATTCAGCGAAATTCTATCACATTTGTTCAATTTACGTCGCTCCTATTTCAGATAGCGTATTGGGCTAGTCGGCATCTTAAAGCGGGTGGAATGGCGAGTAGAATGCACTATTAACCATTTATGATAGGGCGATCAGAGACCCGACTAGATCATTTTATATTTTGTTTAATATAAGATGTGAGGGAAATTCTATCACATTTGTTTAATTTACGCCGCTCCTATTTCAGATAGCGTATTCGGCTAAGCGGCATCTCAAAGCGCATGCAATGGCGAATAAAATGCACTATTAAACTTCTAGGCTAGGGCGAGAAGAGACCCGATTAGAGCATTTTACATTATGGTTAATAAAAGAATTCAGCGAAATTCTATCACATTTGTTCAACTTACGTCGCTCCTATTTCAGATAGCGCATTGGGCTAAGCGGCATCTCAAAGCGCATGAAATGGCGAGTATAATGCACTATTAAACTTCTAGGATAAGGCAAACAGAGACCCGATTAGATCATTTTATATTACGGTTAATATAAGAATGCAGCGTAATTCTATCACATTTGTTCAACTTTCGTCGCTTCTATTTCAGATAGCCTACAGGGCTAGGCGGCTTCTTAAAGCGCGTGGAATGGCGAGTAAAATGCACTACTAAACTTCTATGATAGGGCAATCAGTGACCCGATTAGATCATTTTACATTATGGTTAATAAAAGAATTAAGCGAAATTCTATCACATTTGTTCAACTTACGTCGCTCCTATTTCAGATAGCGTATTGGGTTAAGCGGCATCTCAAAGCGCATGAAATGGCGAGTAAAATGCACTGTTAAATTTCTCGGGTAGGGCAACCAGAGACCCGATTAGATAATTTTATATTATGGTTAATTTAAGAATTCTGCAAAATCCTATCACATTTCTTCAATTTACGTCGTTCCTATTTCAGTTAGCGTACTGGGCTAGGCGGCATCTTAAAGCGCGTGGAATGGCGAGTAAAATGCACTGTTAAACTTCTAGGGTAGGGCAAACAGAGACCCGATTAGATCAGTTTATATTATGGTTAATTTAAGAATTCAGCAAAATTCTATCACATTTGTTCAATTTACGTCGTTCCTATTTCAGATAGCGTACTGTGCTAGGCGGCACCTTAACGCGCGTGGAATGGCGAGTGAAATGCACTATTAAACTTCTATGATAGGGCAATCAGAGACCCGATTAGATCATTTTATATTTTGGTTAATACAAGGATTCAGCGAAATTCTATCACATTTGTTCAATTTACGTCGCTCCTATTTCATATAGCTAATTGGGCTATGTGGCATCTCAAAGCGCATGCAATTACGAGTGAAATGCACTATTAAACTTCTAGGGTAGGGCGAACAGAGACCCGATTAGATCATTTTACATTAAGGGTAATATAAGAATTCAGCGAAATTCTATCACATTTGTTCAATTTACGTCTTTGATATTTCAGATAGCGTACTGGGCTAAGCGGCATCTCAAAGCGCATGAAATGGCGAGTATAATGCACTATTAAACTTCTACGATAAGGCAAACACAGACCCGATTAGATCATTTTATATTACGGTTAATATAAGAATGCAGCGTAATTCTATCACATTTGTTCAACTTTCGTCGCTCCTATTTCAGATAGCCTACAGGGCTAGGCGGCATCTTAAAGCGCGTGGAATGGCGAGTAAAATGCACTACTAATCTTCTATGATAGGGCAATCAGAGACCCGATTAGATCATTTTACATTATGGTTAATAAAAGAATTAAGCGAAATTCTATCACATTTGTTCAATTTACGTCGCTCCTATTTCAGATAGCGTATTGGGCTAGGCGGCATCTTAAAGCGCGTGCAATGGCGAGTAGAATGCACTATTAACCTTTTATGATAGGGCGATCAGAGACCCGACTAAATCATTTTATATTTTGTTTAATATAAGATTTCAGGGAAATTCTATCACATTTGTTCAATTTACGTCGCTCCTATTTCAGATAGCGTATTCGGCTAAGCGGCATCTCAAAGCGCATGCAATGGCGAATAAAATGCACTATTAAACTTCTAGGATAAGGCAAACAGGGACCCGATTAGATCATTTTATATTTTTGTTAATATAAGAATTCAGCGAAATTCTATCACATTTGTTCAATTTACGTCGCTCCTATTTCAGATAGCGTATTGGGCTAAGCGGCATCTCAAAGCGCATGAAATGGCGAGTAAAATGCAATACTAAACTTCTAGGATAAGGCAATCAGAGACCCGATTAGATCATTTTATATTATGGTTAATTTAAGAATTCAGCAAAATTCTATCACATTTGTTCAGTTTACGTCGCTCCTATTTCGGATAGCGTACTGTGCTAGGCGGCATCCTAAAGCGCGTATAGTGGCGAGTAAAATGCACTATTAATCTTCTATGATAGGGCAAAGAGACCCGATTAGATCGTTTTATATTATAGTTAATTTAAGAATTCAGCGAAATTCTATCACATTTGTTCAATTTACGTCGCACCTATTTCAGATAGCGTATTGGGCTAAGCGGCCTCTCAAAGTGCATGAAATGGCGAGTAAAATGCGCTATTAAACTTTTAGGATAAGGCAAACGGAGACCCGATTAGATCATTTTATATTACGGTTAATATAAGAATTCAGCGTAATTCTATCACATTTGTTCATCATACGTCGCTCCTATTTCAGATAGCGTACTGGGCTCGGAGGCATCTTAAAGCGCGTGGAAGGGCGAGTAAAATGCACTACTAAACTTCTATGATAGAGCAATCAGAGACCCGATTAGATCATTTTATATTTTGTTTAATATAAGATGTCAGGGAAATTCTATCACATTTGTTTAATTTACGTCGCTCCTATTTCAGATAGCGTATTCGGCTAAGCGGCATCTCAAAGCGCATGCAATGGCGAATAAAATGCACTATTAAACTTCTAGGCTAGGGCGAGCAGAGACCCGATTAGAGCATTTTACATTATGGTTAATAAAAGAATTCAGCGAAATTCTATCACATTTGTTCAACTTACGTCGCTCCTATTTCAGATAGCGCATTGGGCTAAGCGGCATCTCAAAGCGCATGAAATGGCGAGTATAATGCACTATTAAACTTCTAGGATAAGGCAAACAGAGACCCGATTAGATCATTTTATATTACGGTTAATATAAGAATGCAGCGTAATTCTATCACATTTGTTCAACTTTCGTCGCTTCTATTTCAGATAGCCTACAGGGCTAGGCGGCTTCTTAAAGCGCGTGGAATGGCGAGTAAAATGCACTACTAAACTTCTATGATAGGGCAATCAGTGACCCGATTAGATCATTTTACATTATGGTTAATAAAAGAATTAAGCGAAATTCTATCACATTTGTTCAACTTACGTCGCTCCTATTTCAGATAGCGTATTGGGTTAAGCGGCATCTCAAAGCGCATGAAATGGCGAGTAAAATGCACTGTTAAATTTCTCGGGTAGGGCAACCAGAGACCCGATTAGATAATTTTATATTATGGTTAATTTAAGAATTCTGCAAAATCCTATCACATTTCTTCAATTTACGTCGTTCCTATTTCAGTTAGCGTACTGGGCTAGGCGGCATCTTAAAGCGCGTGGAATGGCGAGTAAAATGCACTGTTAAACTTCTAGGGTAGGGCAAACAGAGACCCGATTAGATCAGTTTATATTATGGTTAATTTAAGAATTCTGCAAAATCCTATCACATTTCTTCAATTTACGTCGTTCCTATTTCAGTTAGCGTACTGGGCTAGGCGGCATCTTAAAGCGCGTGGAATGGCGAGTAAAATGCACTGTTAAACTTCTAGGGTAGGGCAAACAGAGACCCGATTAGATCAGTTTATATTATGGTTAATTTAAGAATTCAGCAAAATTCTATCACATTTGTTCAATTTACGTCGTTCCTATTTCAGATAGCGTACTGGGCTAGGCGGCACCTTAACGCGCGTGGAATGGCGAGTGAAATGCACTATTAAACTTCTATGATAGGGCAATCAGAGACCCGATTAGATCATTTTATATTTTGGTTAATACAAGGATTCAGCGAAATTCTATCACATTTGTTCAATTTACGTCGCTCCTATTTCATATAGCTAATTGGGCTATGCGGCATCTCAAAGCGCATGCAATTACGAGTGAAATGCACTATTAAACTTCTAGGGTAGGGCGAACAGAGACCCGATTAGATCATTTTACATTAAGGGTAATATAAGAATTCAGCGAAATTCTATCACATTTGTTCAATTTACGTCTTTGATATTTCAGATAGCGTACTGGGCTAAGCGGCATCTCAAAGCGCATGAAATGGCGAGTATAATGCACTATTAAACTTCTACGATAAGGCAAACAGAGACCCGATTAGATCATTTTATATTACGGTTAATATAAGAATGCAGCGTAATTCTATCACATTTGTTCAACTTTCGTCGCTCCTATTTCAGATAGCCTACAGGGCTAGGCGGCATCTTAAAGCGCGTGGAATGGCGAGTAAAATGCACTACTAATCTTCTATGATAGGGCAATCAGAGACCCGATTAGATCATTTTACATTATGGTTAATAAAAGAATTAAGCGAAATTCTATCACATTTGTTCAATTTACGTCGCTCCTATTTCAGATAGCGTATTGGGCTAGGCGGCATCTTAAAGCGCGTGCAATGGCGAGTAGAATGCACTATTAACCTTTTATGATAGGGCGATCAGAGACCCGACTAAATCATTTTATATTTTGTTTAATATAAGATTTCAGGGAAATTCTATCACATTTGTTCAATTTACGTCGCTCCTATTTCAGATAGCGTATTCGGCTAAGCGGCATCTCAAAGCGCATGCAATGGCGAATAAAATGCACTATTAAACTTCTAGGATAAGGCAAACAGGGACCCGATTAGATCATTTTATATTTTTGTTAATATAAGAATTCAGCGAAATTCTATCACATTTGTTCAATTTACGTCGCTCCTATTTCAGATAGCGTATTGGGCTAAGCGGCATCTCAAAGCGCATGAAATGGCGAGTAAAATGCAATACTAAACTTCTAGGATAATGCAATCAGAGACCCGATTAGATCATTTTATATTATGGTTAATTTAAGAATTCAGCAAAATTCTATCACATTTGTTCAGTTTACGTCGCTCCTATTTCGGATAGCGTACTGTGCTAGGCGGCATCCTAAAGCGCGTATAGTGGCGAGTAAAATGCACTATTAATCTTCTATGATAGGGCAAAGAGACCCGATTAGATCGTTTTATATTATAGTTAATTTAAGAATTCAGCGAAATTCTATCACATTTGTTCAATTTACGTCGCACCTATTTCAGATAGCGTATTGGGCTAAGCGGCCTCTCAAAGTGCATGAAATGGCGAGTAAAATGCGCTATTAAACTTTTAGGATAAGGCAAACGGAGACCCGATTAGATCATTTTATATTACGGTTAATATAAGAATTCAGCGTAATTCTATCACATTTGTTCATCATACGTCGCTCCTATTTCAGATAGCGTACTGGGCTCGGAGGCATCTTAAAGCGCGTGGAAGGGCGAGTAAAATGCACTACTAAACTTCTATGATAGAGCAATCAGAGACCCGATTAGATCATTTTATATTTTGTTTAATATAAGATGTCAGGGAAATTCTATCACATTTGTTTAATTTACGTCGCTCCTATTTCAGATAGCGTATTCGGCTAAGCGGCATCTCAAAGCGCATGCAATGGCGAATAAAATGCACTATTATACTTCTAGGCTAGGGCGAGCAGAGACCCGATTAGAGCATTTTACATTATGGTTAATAAAAGAATTCAGCGAAATTCTATCACATTTGTTCAACTTACGTCGCTCCTATTTCAGATAGCGCATTGGGCTAAGCGGCATCTCAAAGCGCATGAAATGGCGAGTATAATGCACTATTAAACTTCTAGGATAAGGCAAACAGAGACCCGATTAGATCATTTTATATTACGGTTAATATAAGAATGCAGCGTAATTCTATCACATTTGTTCAACTTTCGTCGCTTCTATTTCAGATAGCCTACAGGGCTAGGCGGCTTCTTAAAGCGCGTGGAATGGCGAGTAAAATGCACTACTAAACTTCTATGATAGGGCAATCAGTGACCCGATTAGATCATTTTACATTATGGTTAATAAAAGAATTAAGCGAAATTCTATCACATTTGTTCAACTTACGTCGCTCCTATTTCAGATAGCGTATTGGGTTAAGCGGCATCTCAAAGCGCATGAAATGGCGAGTAAAATGCACTGTTAAATTTCTCGGGTAGGGCAACCAGAGACCCGATTAGATAATTTTATATTATGGTTAATTTAAGAATTCTGCAAAATCCTATCACATTTCTTCAATTTACGTCGTTCCTATTTCAGTTAGCGTACTGGGCTAGGCGGCATCTTAAAGCGCGTGGAATGGCGAGTAAAATGCACTGTTAAACTTCTAGGGTAGGGCAAACAGAGACCCGATTAGATCAGTTTATATTATGGTTAATTTAAGAATTCAGCAAAATTCTATCACATTTGTTCAATTTACGTCGCTCCTATTTCAGATAGCGTACTGGGCTAGGCGGCACCTTAAAGCGCGTGGAATGACGAGTAAAATGCACTACTAAACTTCTAGGATAATGCAAACGGAGACCCGATTAGTTCATTTTATATTACGGTTAATATAAGAATTCAGCGTAATTCTATCACATTTGTTCATCTTACGTCGCTCCTATTTCAGATAGCCTACTGGGCTAGGCGGCATCTTAAAGCGCGTGGAGGGGCGAGTAAAATGCACTATTATACTTCTAGGGTAGGGCGAACAGAGACCCGATTAGATCATTTTATATTACGGTTAATATAAGAATGCAGCGTGATTCTATCACATTTGTTCAATTTACGTCGCTCCTATTTCAGATAGCGTATTGGGCTAAGCGGCATCTCAAAGCGTGTGAAATGGCGAGTAAAATGCACTATTAACCTTCTATGATAGGGCAATCAGAGACCAGACTAGATCATTTTATACATTGGTTAATATAAGAATTCATCGAAATTCTATCACATTTGTTCAATTTACGTCGCTCCTATTTCAGATAGCGTATTGCGCTAGGCGGCATCTCAAAGCGCATGAAATGACGAGTGAAATGCACTATTATACTTCTAGGGTAGGGCGAACAGAGACCCGAAGAGATCATTTTACATTAATGTGAATATAAGAATGCAGCGTAATTCTGTCACATTTGTTCAACTTACGTCGCTCCTATTTCAGATAGCGTATTGGGTTAAGCGTCATCTCAAAGCGCATGAAATGACGAGTTACATGCACTATTAAACTTCTAGGGTAGGGCGAACAGAGACCCGATTAGATCATTTTACATTAAGGTTAATATAAGTATTCAGCGAGATTCTATCACACTTGTTCAATTTGCGTCGCTTCTATTTCAGACAGCGTACTGGGCTAGGCGGCATCTTAAAGCGCGTGGAATGGCGAGTAAAATGCACTATTAACCTTCTATGATAGGGCAATCAGAGACTAGATTAGATCATTTTATACTTTGGTTAATATAAGAATTCAGCGAAATTCTATCACATTTGTTCAATTTACGTCGCTTCTATTTCAGATAGCTTATTGGGCTTAGAGGCATCTCAAAGCGCATGAAATGACGAGTGAAATGCACTATTAAACTTCTAGGCTATGGCAAACAGAGACCCGATTAGATCATTTTATATTACGGTTAATATAAGAATGCAGCGTGATTCTATCACATTTGTTCAATTTACGTCGCTCCTATTTCAGACAGCGTATTGGGCTAAGCGGCATCTCAAAGCGCATGAAATGGCGAGTAAAATGCACTATTGAACTCCTAGGGTAGGGCAAACAGAGACCCGATTAGATCATTTTATATTATGGTTAATTTAAGAATTCAGCAAGATTCTATCACATTTGTTGAATTTACGTCGCTCCTATTTCAGATAGCGTACTGGGCTAGGCGGCATCTTAAAGCGCGTGGAATGGCGAGTAAAATGCACTGTTAAACTTCAATGATAGGGCAGTCAGAGACCCGATTAGATCATTTTATATTTTGTTTAATATAAGATTTCAGGGAAATCCTATCACATTTGTTCTATTTACGTCGCTCCTATTTCAGTTAGCGTATTGGGCTAACCGGCATCTCAAAGCGCATGTAATGGCGAATAAAATGGACTATTAAACTTCTAGGGTAGGGCAAACAGAGACCCGATTAGGTCATTTTATATTACGGTTAATATAAGAATTCAGCGTAATTCTATCACATTTCTTCAAATTACGTCGCTCCTATTTCAGATAGCGTACTGGGCTAGGCGGCATATTAAAGCGCGTGGAATGGCGGGTAAAATGCACTATTTAACTTCTATGATAGGGCAATCAGAGACCCGATTAGACCATTTTATATTATGGTTAATTTAAGAATTCAGCGAAATTCTATCACATTTGTTCAATTTACGTCGCTCCTATTTCAGATAGCGTATTGGGCTAGTCGGCATCTTAAAGCGGGTGGAATGGCGAGTAGAATGCACTATTAACCTTTTATGATAGGGCGATCAGAGACCCGACTAGATCATTTTATATTTTGTTTAATATAAGATGTCAGGGAAATTCTATCACATTTGTTTAATTTACGTCGCTCCTATTTCAGATAGCGTATTCGGCTAAGCGGCATCTCAAAGCGCATGCAATGGCGTATAAAATGCACTATTAAACTTCTAGGCTAGGGCGAGCAGAGACCCGATTAGAGCATTTTACATTATGGTTAATAAAAGAATTCAGCGAAATTCTATCACATTTGTTCAACTTACGTCGCTCCTATTTCAGATAGCGCATTGGGCTAAGCGGCATCTCAAAGCGCATGAAATGGCGAGTATAATGCACTATTAAACTTCTAGGATAAGGCAAACAGAGACCCGATTAGATCATTTTATATTACGGTTAATATAAGAATGCAGCGTAATTCTATCACATTTGTTCAACTTTCGTCGCTTCTATTTCAGATAGCCTACAGGGCTAGGCGGCTTCTTAAAGCGCGTGGAATGGCGAGTAAAATGCACTACTAAACTTCTATGATAGGGCAATCAGTGACCCGATTAGATCATTTTACATTATGGTTAATAAAAGAATTAAGCGAAATTCTATCACATTTGTTCAACTTACGTCGCTCCTATTTCAGATAGCGTATTGGGTTAAGCGGCATCTCAAAGCGCATGAAATGGCGAGTAAAATGCACTGTTAAATTTCTCGGGTAGGGCAACCAGAGACCCGATTAGATAATTTTATATTATGGTTAATTTAAGAATTCTGCAAAATCCTATCACATTTCTTCAATTTACGTCGTTCCTATTTCAGATAGCGTACTGGGCTAGGCGGCACCTTAACGCGCGTGGAATGGCGAGTGAAATGCACTATTAAACTTCTATGATAGGGCAATCAGAGACCCGATTAGATCATTTTATATTTTGGTTAATACAAGGATTCAGCGAAATTCTATCACATTTGTTCAATTTACGTCGCTCCTATTTCATATAGCTAATTGGGCTATGCGGCATCTCAAAGCGCATGCAATTACGAGTGAAATGCACTATTAAACTTCTAGGGTAGGGCGAACAGAGACCCGATTAGATCATTTTACATTAAGGGTAATATAAGAATTCAGCGAAATTCTATCACATTTGTTCAATTTACGTCTTTGATATTTCAGATAGCGTACTGGGCTAAGCGGCATCTCAAAGCGCATGAAATGGCGAGTATAATGCACTATTAAACTTCTACGATAAGGCAAACAGAGACCCGATTAGATCATTTTATATTACGGTTAATATAAGAATGCAGCGTAATTCTATCACATTTGTTCAACTTTCGTCGCTCCTATTTCAGATAGCCTACAGGGCTAGGCGGCATCTTAAAGCGCGTGGAATGGCGAGTAAAATGCACTACTAATCTTCTATGATAGGGCAATCAGAGACCCGATTAGATCATTTTACATTATGGTTAATAAAAGAATTAAGCGAAATTCTATCACATTTGTTCAATTTACGTCGCTCCTATTTCAGATAGCGTATTGGGCTAGGCGGCATCTTAAAGCGCGTGCAATGGCGAGTAGAATGCACTATTAACCTTTTATGATAGGGCGATCAGAGACCCGACTAAATCATTTTATATTTTGTTTAATATAAGATTTCAGGGAAATTCTATCACATTTGTTCAATTTACGTCGCTCCTATTTCAGATAGCGTATTCGGCTAAGCGGCATCTCAAAGCGCATGCAATGGCGAATAAAATGCACTATTAAACTTCTAGGATAAGGCAAACAGGGACCCGATTAGATCATTTTATATTTTTGTTAATATAAGAATTCAGCGAAATTCTATCACATTTGTTCAACTTACGTCGCTCCTATTTCAGATAGCGTATTGGGCTAAGCGGTATCTCAAAGCGCATGAAATGGCGAGTAAAATGCAATACTAAACTTCTAGGATAAGGCAATCAGAGACCCGATTAGATCATTTTATATTATGGTTAATTTAAGAATTCAGCAAAATTCTATCACATTTGTTCAGTTTACGTCGCTCCTATTTCGGATAGCGTACTGTGCTAGGCGGCATCCTAAAGCGCGTATAGTGGCGAGTAAAATGCACTATTAATCTTCTATGATAGGGCAAAGAGACCCGATTAGATCGTTTTATATTATAGTTAATTTAAGAATTCAGCGAAATTCTATCACATTTGTTCAATTTACGTCGCACCTATTTCAGATAGCGTATTGGGCTAAGCGGCCTCTCAAAGTGCATGAAATGGCGAGTAAAATGCGCTATTAAACTTTTAGGATAAGGCAAACGGAGACCCGATTAGATCATTTTATATTACGGTTAATATAAGAATTCAGCGTAATTCTATCACATTTGTTCATCATACGTCGCTCCTATTTCAGATAGCGTACTGGGCTCGGAGGCATCTTAAAGCGCGTGGAAGGGCGAGTAAAATGCACTACTAAACTTCTATGATAGAGCAATCAGAGACCCGATTAGATCATTTTATATTTTGTTTAATATAAGATGTCAGGGAAATTCTATCACATTTGTTAAATTTACGTCGCTCCTATTTCAGATAGCGTATTCGGCTAAGCGGCATCTCAAAGCGCATGCAATGGCGAATAAAATGCACTATTAAACTTCTAGGCTAGGGCGAGCAGAGACCCGATTAGAGCATTTTACATTATGGTTAATAAAAGAATTCAGCGAAATTCTATCACATTTGTTCAACTTACGTCGCTCCTATTTCAGATAGCGCATTGGGCTAAGCGGCATCTCAAAGCGCATGAAATGGCGAGTATAATGCACTATTAAACTTCTAGGATAAGGCAAACAGAGACCCGATTAGATCATTTTATATTACGGTTAATATAAGAATGCAGCGTAATTCTATCACATTTGTTCAACTTTCGTCGCTTCTATTTCAGATAGCCTACAGGGCTAGGCGGCTTCTTAAAGCGCGTGGAATGGCGAGTAAAATGCACTACTAAACTTCTATGATAGGGCAATCAGTGACCCGATTAGATCATTTTACATTATGGTTAATAAAAGAATTAAGCGAAATTCTATCACATTTGTTCAACTTACGTCGCTCCTATTTCAGATAGCGTATTGGGTTAAGCGGCATCTCAAAGCGCATGAAATGGCGAGTAAAATGCACTATTAAACTTCTAGGGTAGGGCGAACAGAGACCCGAAGAGATCATTTTACATTAAGGTTAATATAAGTATTCAGCGAGATTCTATCACACTTGTTCAATTTGCGTCGCTTCTATTTCAGACAGCGTACTGGGCTAGGCGGCATCTTAAAGCGCGTGGAATGGCGAGTAAAATGCACTATTAACCTTCTATGGTAGGGCAATCAGAGACTAGATTAGATCATTTTATACTTTGGTTAATATAAGAATTCAGCGGAATTCTATCACATTTGTTCAATTTACGTCGTTCCTATTTCAGATAGCGTATTGTGCTAAGCGGCATCTCAAAGCGCATGAAATGGCAAGTAAAATGCACTATTAAACTTCTATGCTAATGCAATCAGAGACCCGATTAGATCATTTTATATTTTGGTTAATATAAGAATTCAGTGAAATTCTATCACATTTGTTCAATTTACATCGCTCCTATTTCAGATAGCGTATTGGGCAAAGCGGCATCTCAAAGCGTATGAACTGGCGAATAAAATGCACTATTAAAGTTCTAGACTCGGGCGGACAGAGATCCGATTAGATCGTTTTACATTATTGGTAATAAAAGAATTCAGCGAAATTCTATCACATTTGTTCAACTTATATCGCTCCAATTTCAGATAGCGTATTAGGCTAAGCGGCATCTCAAAGCGCATGAAATGACGAGTAAAATGCACTATTAAAGGTCTAGGGTAGGGCAAACAGAGACCCGATTAGATCATTTTATATTACGGTTAATATAAGAATGCAGCGTGATTCTATCACATTTGTTCAATTTACGTCGCTCCTATTTCAGATAGCGTATTGGGCTAAGCGGCATCTCAAAGCGTGTGAAATGGCGAGTAAAATGCACTATTAACCTTCTATGATAGGGCAATCAGAGACCAGACTAGATCATTTTATACTTTGGTTAATATAAGAATTCATCGAAATTCTATCACATTTGTTCAATTTACGTCGCTCCTATTTCAGATAGCGTATTGCGCTAGGCGGCATCTCAAAGCGCATGAAATGACGAGTGAAATGCACTATTATACTTCTAGGGTAGGGCGAACAGAGACCCGAAGAGATCATTTTACATTAATGTGAATATAAGAATGCAGCGTAATTCTGTCACATTTGTTCAACTTACGTCGCTCCTATTTCAGATAGCGTATTGGGTTAAGCGTCATCTCAAAGCGCATGAAATGACGAGTTACATGCACTATTAAACTTCTAGGGTAGGGCGAACAGAGACCCGATTAGATCATTTTACATTAAGGTTAATATAAGTATTCAGCGAGATTCTATCACACTTGTTCAATTTGCGTCGCTTCTATTTCAGACAGCGTACTTGGCTAGGCGGCATCTTAAAGCGCGTGGAATGGCGAGTAAAATGCACTATTAACCTTCTATGATAGGGCAATCAGAGACTAGATTAGATCATTTTATACTTTGGTTAATATAAGAATTCAGCGAAATTCTATCACATTTGTTCAATTTACGTCGCTTCTATTTCAGATAGCTTATTGGGCTTAGAGGCATCTCAAAGCGCATGAAATGACGAGTGAAATGCACTATTAAACTTCTAGGCTATGGCAAACAGAGACCCGATTAGATCATTTTATATTACGGTTAATATAAGAATGCAGCGTGATTCTATCACATTTGTTCAATTTACGTCGCTTCTATTTCAGACAGCGTATTGGGCTAAGCGGCATCTCAAAGCGCATGAAATGGCGAGTAAAATGCACTATTGAACTCCTAGGGTAGGGCAAACAGAGACCCGATTAGATCATTTTATATTATGGTTAATTTAAGAATTCAGCAAGATTCTATCACATTTGTTGAATTTACGTCGCTCCTATTTCAGATAGCGTACTGGGCTAGGCGGCATCTTAAAGCGCGTGGAATGGCGAGTAAAATGCACTGTTAAACTTCAATGATAGGGCAGTCAGAGACCCGATTAGATCATTTTATATTTTGTTTAATATAAGATTTCAGGGAAATCCTATCACATTTGTTCTATTTACGTCGCTCCTATTTCAGTTAGCGTATTGGGCTAACCGGCATCTCAAAGCGCATGTAATGGCGAATAAAATGGACTATTAAACTTCTAGGGTAGGGCAAACAGAGACCCGATTAGGTCATTTTATATTACGGTTAATATAAGAATTCAGCGTAATTCTATCACATTTCTTCAAATTACGTCGCTCCTATTTCAGATAGCGTACTGGGCTAGGCGGCATATTAAAGCGCGTGGAATGGCGGGTAAAATGCACTATTTAACTTCTATGATAGGGCAATCAGAGACCCGATTAGACCATTTTATATTATGGTTAATTTAAGAATTCAGCGAAATTCTATCACATTTGTTCAATTTACGTCGCTCCTATTTCAGATAGCGTATTGGGCTAGTCGGCATCTTAAAGCGGGTGGAATGGCGAGTAGAATGCACTATTAACCTTTTATGATAGGGCGATCAGAGACCCGACTAGATCATTTTATATTTTGTTTAATATAAGATGTCAGGGAAATTCTATCACATTTGTTTAATTTACGTCGCTCCTATTTCAGATAGCGTATTCGGCTAAGCGGCATCTCAAAGCGCATGCAATGGCGAATAAAATGCACTATTAAACTTCTAGGCTAGGGCGAGCAGAGACCCGATTAGAGCATTTTACATTATGGTTAATAAAAGAATTCAGCGAAATTCTATCACATTTGTTCAACTTACGTCGCTCCTATTTCAGATAGCGCATTGGGCTAAGCGGCATCTCAAAGCGCATGAAATGGCGAGTATAATGCACTATTAAACTTCTAGGATAAGGCAAACAGAGACCCGATTAGATCATTTTATATTACGGTTAATATAAGAATGCAGCGTAATTCTATCACATTTGTTCAACTTTCGTCGCTTCTATTTCAGATAGCCTACAGGGCTAGGCGGCTTCTTAAAGCGCGTGGAATGGCGAGTAAAATGCACTACTAAACTTCTATGATAGGGCAATCAGTGACCCGATTAGATCATTTTACATTATGGTTAATAAAAGAATTAAGCGAAATTCTATCACATTTGTTCAACTTACGTCGCTCCTATTTCAGATAGCGTATTGGGTTAAGCGGCATCTCAAAGCGCATGAAATGGCGAGTAAAATGCACTGTTAAATTTCTCGGGTAGGGCAACCAGAGACCCGATTAGATAATTTTATATTATGGTTAATTTAAGAATTCTGCAAAATCCTATCACATTTCTTCAATTTACGTCGTTCCTATTTCAGTTAGCGTACTGGGCTAGGCGGCATCTTAAAGCGCGTGGAATGGCGAGTAAAATGCACTGTTAAACTTCTAGGGTAGGGCAAACAGAGACCCGATTAGATCAGTTTATATTATGGTTAATTTAAGAATTCAGCAAAATTCTATCACATTTGTTCAATTTACGTCGTTCCTATTTCAGATAGCGTACTGGGCTAGGCGGCATCTTAACGCGCGTGGAATGGCGAGTGAAATGCACTATTAAACTTCTATGATAGGGCAATCAGAGACCCGATTAGATCATTTTATATTTTGGTTAATACAAGGATTCAGCGAAATTCTATCACATTTGTTCAATTTACGTCGCTCCTATTTCATATAGCTAATTGGGCTATGCGGCATCTCAAAGCGCATGCAATTACGAGTGAAATGCACTATTAAACTTCTAGGGTAGGGCGAACAGAGACCCGATTAGACCATTTTACATTAAGGGTAATATAAGAATTCAGCGAAATTCTATCACATTTGTTCAATTTACGTCTTTGATATTTCAGATAGCGTACCGGGCTAAGCGGCATCTCAAAGCGCATGAAATGGCGAGTATAATGCACTATTAAACTTCTACGATAAGGCAAACAGAGACCCGATTAGATCATTTTATATTACGGTTAATATAAGAATGCAGCGTAATTCTATCACATTTGTTCAACTTTCGTCGCTCCTATTTCAGATAGCCTACAGGGCTAGGCGGCATCTTAAAGCGCGTGGAATGGCGAGTAAAATGCACTACTAATCTTCTATGATAGGGCAATCAGAGACCCGATTAGATCATTTTACATTATGGTTAATAAAAGAATTAAGCGAAATTCTATCACATTTGTTCAATTTACGTCGCTCCTATTTCAGATAGCGTATTGGGCTAGGCGGCATCTTAAAGCGCGTGCAATGGCGAGTAGAATGCACTATTAACCTTTTATGATAGGGCGATCAGAGACCCAACTAAATCATTTTATATTTTGTTTAATATAAGATTTCAGGGAAATTCTATCACATTTGTTCAATTTACGTCGCTCCTATTTCAGATAGCGTATTCGGCTAAGCGGCATCTCAAAGCGCATGCAATGGCGAATAAAATGCACTATTAAACTTCTAGGATAAGGCAAACAGAGACCCGATTAGATCATTTTATATTTTTGTTAATATAAGAATTCAGCGAAATTCTATCACATTTGTTCAATTTACGTCGCTCCTATTTCAGATAGCGTATTGGGCTAAGCGGCATCTCAAAGCGCATGAAATGGCGAGTAAAATGCAATACTAAACTTCTAGGATAAGGCAATCAGAGACCCGATTAGATCATTTTATATTATGGTTAATTTAAGAATTCAGCAAAATTCTATCACATTTGTTCAGTTTACGTCGCTCCTATTTCAGATAGCGTATTGGGCTAGTCGGCATCTTAAAGCGGGTGGAATGGCGAGTAGAATGCACTATTAACCTTTTATGATAGGGCGATCAGAGACCCGACTAGATCATTTTATATTTTGTTTAATATAAGATGTCAGGGAAATTCTATCACATTTGTTTAATTTACGTCGCTCCTATTTCAGATAGCGTATTCGGCTAAGCGGCATCTCAAAGCGCATGCAATGGCGAATAAAATGCACTATTAAACTTCTAGGCTAGGGCGAGCAGAGACCCGATTAGAGCATTTTACATTATGGTTAATAAAAGAATTCAGCGAAATTCTATCACATTTGTTCAACTTACGTCGCTCCTATTTCAGATAGCGCATTGGGCTAAGCGGCATCTCAAAGCGCATGAAATGGCGAGTATAATGCACTATTAAACTTCTAGGATAAGGCAAACAGAGACCCGATTAGATCATTTTATATTACGGTTAATATAAGAATGCAGCGTAATTCTATCACATTTGTTCAACTTTCGTCGCTTCTATTTCAGATAGCCTACAGGGCTAGGCGGCTTCTTAAAGCGCGTGGAATGGCGAGTAAAATGCACTACTAAACTTCTATGATAGGGCAATCAGTGACCCGATTAGATCATTTTACATTATGGTTAATAAAAGAATTAAGCGAAATTCTATCACATTTGTTCAACTTACGTCGCTCCTATTTCAGATAGCGTATTGGGTTAAGCGGCATCTCAAAGCGCATGAAATGGCGAGTAAAATGCACTGTTAAATTTCTCGGGTAGGGCAACCAGAGACCCGATTAGATAATTTTATATTATGGTTAATTTAAGAATTCTGCAAAATCCTATCACATTTCTTCAATTTACGTCGTTCCTATTTCAGTTAGCGTACTGGGCTAGGCGGCATCTTAAAGCGCGTGGAATGGCGAGTAAAATGCACTGTTAAACTTCTAGGGTAGGGCAAACAGAGACCCGATTAGATCAGTTTATATTATGGTTAATTTAAGAATTCAGGAAAATTCTATCACATTTGTTCAATTTACGTCGTTCCTATTTCAGATAGCGTACTGGGCTAGGCGGCATCTTAACGCGCGTGGAATGGCGAGTGAAATGCACTATTAAACTTCTATGATAGGGCAATCAGAGACCCGATTAGATCATTTTATATTTTGGTTAATACAAGGATTCAGCGAAATTCTATCACATTTGTTCAATTTACGTCGCTCCTATTTCATATAGCTAATTGGGCTATGCGGCATCTCAAAGCGCATGCAATTACGAGTGAAATGCACTATTAAACTTCTAGGGTAGGGCGAACAGAGACCCGATTAGACCATTTTACATTAAGGGTAATATAAGAATTCAGCGAAATTCTATCACATTTGTTCAATTTACGTCTTTGATATTTCAGATAGCGTACTGGGCTAAGCGGCATCTCAAAGCGCATGAAATGGCGAGTATAATGCACTATTAAACTTCTACGATAAGGCAAACAGAGACCCGATTAGATCATTTTATATTACGGTTAATATAAGAATGCAGCGTAATTCTATCACATTTGTTCAACTTTCGTCGCTCCTATTTCAGATAGCCTACAGGGCTAGGCGGCATCTTAAAGCGCGTGGAATGGCGAGTAAAATGCACTACTAATCTTCTATGATAGGGCAATCAGAGACCCGATTAGATCATTTTACATTATGGTTAATAAAAGAATTAAGCGAAATTCTATCACATTTGTTCAATTTACGTCGCTCCTATTTCAGATAGCGTATTGGGCTAGGCGGCATCTTAAAGCGCGTGGAATGGCGAGTAGAATGCACTATTAACCTTTTATGATAGGGCGATCAGAGACCCAACTAAATCATTTTATATTTTGTTTAATATAAGATTTCAGTGAAATTCTATCACATTTGTTCAATTTACGTCGCTCCTATTTCAGATAGCGTATTCGGCTAAGCGGCATCTCAAAGCGCATGCAATGGCGAATAAAATGCACTATTAAACTTCTAGGATAAGGCAAACAGAGACCCGATTAGATCATTTTATATTTTTGTTAATATAAGAATTCAGCGAAATTCTATCACATTTGTTCAATTTACGTCGCTCCTATTTCAGATAGCGTATTGGGCTAAGCGGCATCTCAAAGCGCATGAAATGGCGAGTAAAATGCAATACTAAACTTCTAGGATAAGGCAATCAGAGACCCGATTAGATCATTTTATATTATGGTTAATTTAAGAATTCAGCAAAATTCTATCACATTTGTTCAGTTTACGTCGCTCCTATTTCGGATAGCGTACTGTGCTAGGCGGCATCCTAAGGCGCGTATAGTGGCGAGTAAAATGCACTATTAATCTTCTATGATAGGGCAAAGAGACCCGATTAGATCGTTTTATATTATAGTTAATATAAGAATTCAGCGAAATTCTATCACATTTGTTCAATTTACGTCGCACCTATTTCAGATAGCGTATTGGGCTAAGCTGCATCTCAAAGCGCATGAAATGGCGAGTAAAATGCAATACTAAACTTCTAGGATAAGGCAAACAGAGACCCGATTAGATCATTTTATATTTTTGTTAATATAAGAATTCAGCGAAATTCTATCACATTTGTTCAATTTACGTCGCTCATATTTCAGATAGCGTATTGTGCTAAGCGGCATCTCAAAGCGCATGAAATGGCAAGTAAAACGCACTATTAAAGTTCTATAATAGGGCAATCAGTGACCCGATTAGATCATTTTATATTATAGTTAATTTAAGATTTCAGCGAAATTCTATCACATTTGTTCAATTTACGTCGCTCCTATTTCAGATAGCGTATTGGGCTAAGCGGCATCTCAAAGCGCATGAAATGGCGAGTAAAATGCAATACTAAACTTCTAGGATAAGGCAAACAGAGACCCGATTAGATCATTTTATATTTTTGTTAATATAAGAATTCTGCGAAATTCTATCACATTTGTTCAATTTACGTCGCTCATATTTCAGATAGCGTATTGTGCTAAGCGGCATCTCAAAGCGCATGAAATGGCAAGTAAAATACACTATTAAACTTCTAGGGTAGGGCAATCAGTGACCCGATTAGATCATTTTATATTATAGTTAGTTTAAGAATTCAGCGAAATTCTATCACATTTGTTCAATTTACGTCGCTCCTATTTCAGATAGCGTATTGGGTTATGCGGCATCTTAACGCGCTCGGAATGGCGAGTAAAATGCACTATTAAACTTCTATGCTAGGGCAATCAGAGACCCGATTAGATCATTTTATATTTTGGTTAATATAAGAGTTCAGTGAAATTCTATCACATTTGTTCAATTTACGTCGCTCCTATTTCAGATAGCGTATTGGGCAAAGCGGCATCTCAAAGCGCATGAAATGACGAGTAAAATGCACTATTAAACTTCTAGGGTAGGGCAAGCAGAGACCCGATTAGATCATTTTATATTATGGTTAATTTAAGAATTCAGCAAAATTCTATCACATTCGTACAATTTAGGTCGCTCCTATTTCAGATAGCGTATTGGGCTAAGCGGCAACTCAAAGCGCACGAAATGGCGAGTGAAATGCACTATAAGACTTCTATGGTAGGGCGAACAGAGACCAGATTAGATCATTTTACATTCTGGTTAATAAAATAATTCAGCGATATTCTATCACATTTGTTCAACTTTCGTCGCTCCTATTTCAGATAGCGTATTGAGCTAAGCGGCATCTCGAAGCGCATGAAATGGCGAGTATAATGCACTGTTAACTTCTAGGATAAGGCAAACAGATACCCGATTAGATCATTTTATATTATGGTTAATTTAAGAATTCAGCAAAATTCTATCACATTTGTTATATTTACGTCGCTCCTATTTCAGTTAGCGTATTGGGCTAACCGGCATCTCAAAGCGCATGAAATGGCGAATAAAATGGACTATTAAACTTCTAGGGTAGGGCAAACAGAGACCCGATTAGATCACTTTATATTACGGTTAATATAAGAATTCAGCGTAATTCTATCACATTTCTTCAAATTACGTCGCTCCTATTTCAGATAGCGTACTGGGCTGGCCGGTATCTCAAAGCGCATGAAATGGCGAGTAAAATGCACTATTAAACTTCTAGGGTAGGGCAAACAGAGACCCGATTAGATCATTTTATATTATGGTTAATTTAAGAATTCAGCAAGATTCTATCACATTTGTTGGATTTACGTCGCTCCTATTTCAGATAGCGTACTGGGCTAGGCGGCATACTAAAGCGCGTAGAGTGGCGAGTAAAATGCACTATTAATCTTCTATGATAGGGCAATCAGAGACCCGATTAGATCATTTTATATTTTGGTTAATATAAGAATTCAGTGAAATTCTATCACATTTGTTCAATTTACGTCGCTCCTATTTCAGATAGCGTATTGGGCTATGCGGCATCTTAAAGCGCTCGGAATGGCGAGTAAAATGCACTATTAAACTTGTATGATAGGGCAATCAGAGACGCGATTTGATCATTTTATATTTTGTTTAATACAAGATTTCAGGGAAATTCTATCACATTTGTTCAATTCGTGTCGCTCATATTTCAGATAGCGTATTGGGCTAAGCGGCATCTCAAAGCGCATGAAATGGCGAGTAAAATGCACTATTAAACTCCTAGGGTAGGGCAAACAGAGACCCGATTAGATCATTTTACATTATGGTTAATAAAAGAATTCAGCGAAATTCTATCACATTTTTTCAACTTATATCACTCCAATTTCAGATAGCGTATTAGGCTAAGCGGCATCTCAAAGCGCATGAAATAACGAGTAAAATGCACTATTAAAGTTCTAGGGTAGGGCAAACAGAGACCCGATTAGATCATTTTATATTATGGTTAATTTAAGAATTGAGCGAAATTCTATCACATTCCTTCAATTTAGGTCGCTCCTATTTCAGATAGCGTATTGGGCTAAGCGGCATCTCAAAGCGCATGAAATGGCGAGTGAAATGCACTATAAGACTTGTATGGGAGGGCGAACAGAGACCCGATTAGATCATTTTATATTGAGGTTAATATAAGAAATCATGGAAATTCTATCACATTTGTTCAATTTACGTCGCTCCTATTTCAGATAGCGTATTGGGTTATGCGGCATCTTAACGCGCTCGGAATGGCGAGTAAAATGCACTATTAAACTTCTATGCTAGGGCAATCAGAGACCCGATTAGATCATTTTATATTTTGGTTAATATAAGAGTTCAGTGAAATTCTATCACATTTGTTCAATTTACGTCGCTCCTATTTCAGATAGCGTATTGGGCAAAGCGGCATCTCAAAGCGCATGAAATGACGAGTAAAATGCACTATTAAACTTCTAGGGTAGGGCAAGCAGAGACCCGATTAGATCATTTTATATTATGGTTAATTTAAGAATTCAGCAAAATTCTATCACATTCGTACAATTTAGGTCGCTCCTATTTCAGATAGCGTATTGGGCTAAGCGGCAACTCAAAGCGCACGAAATGGCGAGTGAAATGCACTATAAGACTTCTATGGTAGGGCGAACAGAGACCAGATTAGATCATTTTACATTCTGGTTAATAAAATAATTCAGCGATATTCTATCACATTTGTTCAACTTTCGTCGCTCCTATTTCAGATAGCGTATTGAGCTAAGCGGCATCTCGAAGCGCATGAAATGGCGAGTATAATATACTGTTAACTTCTAGGATAAGGCAAACAGATACCCGATTAGATCATTTTATATTATGGTTAATTTAAGAATTCAGCAAAATTCTATCACATTTGTTATATTTACGTCGCTCCTATTTCAGTTAGCGTATTGGGCTAACCGGCATCTCAAAGCGCATGAGATGGCGAATAAAATGGACTATTAAACTTCTAGGGTAGGGCAAACAGAGACCCGATTAGATCATTTTATATTACGGTTAATATAAGAATTCAGCGTAATTCTATCACATTTCTTCAAATTACGTCGCTCCTATTTCAGATAGCGTACTGGGCTGGCCGGTATCTCAAAGCGCATGAAATGGCGAGTAAAATGCACTATTAAACTTCTAGGGTAGGGCAAACAGAGACCCGATTAGATCATTTTATATTATGGTTAATTTAAGAATTCAGCAAGATTCTATCACATTTGTTGGATTTACGTCGCTCCTATTTCAGATAGCGTACTGGGCTAGGCGGCATACTAAAGCGCGTAGAGTGGCGAGTAAAATGCACTATTAATCTTCTATGATAGGGCAATCAGAGACCCGATTAGATCATTTTATATTTTGGTTAATATAAGAATTCAGTGAAATTCTATCACATTTGTTCAATTTACGTCGCTCCTATTTCAGATAGCGTATTGGGCTATGCGGCATCTTAAAGCGCTCCGAATGGCGAGTAAAATGCACTATTAAACTTGTATGATAGTTCAATCAGAGACGCGATTTGATCATTTTATATTTTGTTTAATACAAGATTTCAGGGAAATTCTATCACATTTGTTCAATTCGTGTCGCTCATATTTCAGATAGCGTATTGGGCTAAGCGGCATCTCAAAGCGCATGAAATGGCGAGTAAAATGCACTATTAAACTCCTAGGGTAGGGCAAACAGAGACCCGATTAGATCATTTTACATTATGGTTAATAAAAGAATTCAGCGAAATTCTATCACATTTTTTTCAACTTATATCACTCCAATTTCAGATAGCGTATTAGGCTAAGCGGCATCTCAAAGCGCATGAAATAACGAGTAAAATGCACTATTAAAGTTCTAGGGTAGGGCAAACAGAGACCCGATTAGATCATTTTATATTATGGTTAATTTAAGAATTGAGCGAAATTCTATCACATTCCTTCAATTTAGGTCGCTCCTATTTCAGATAGCGTATTGGGCTAAGCGGCATCTCAAAGCGCATGAAATGGCGAGTGAAATGCACTATAAGACTTGTATGGTAGGGCGAACAGAGACCCGATTAGATCATTTTATATTGAGGTTAATATAAGAATTCATGGAAATTCTATCACATTTGTTCAATTTACGTCGCTCCTATTTCAGATAGCGTATTGTGCTATGCGGCATCTTAAGGCGCATGAAATGGCGACTAAAATGCACTATTAAACTTCTAGCGTAGGGCAATCAGTGACGCGATTAGATCATTTTATATTATAGTTAATTTAAGAATTCAGCGAAATTCTATCACATACGTTCAATTTAGGTCGCTCCTATTTCAGATAGCGTACTGGGCTAGGCGGCATCTTAAAGCGCATGAAATGACGAGTGAAATGCACTATTAAACTTCTAGGGTAGGGCAAACAGGGACCCGATTAGATCATTTTATATTATGGTTAATTTAAGGATTCAGCAAAATTCTCTCACATTTGTTCAATTTACGTCGTTCCTATTTCAGGTAGCGTCCTGGGCTAAGCGGCATCTAAAAGCGCATGAAATGGCGAGTATAATGCACTATTATACTTCTAGGATAAGGCAAACAGAGACCCGATTAGATCATTTTATATTACGGTTAATATAAGAATGCAGCGTGATTCTATCACATTTGTTCAAGTTACGTCGCTCCTATTTCAGATAGCGTACTGGGCTAGGCGGCATCTTAAAGCGCGTGGAATGGCAGTAAAATGCACTACTAAACTTCTATGATAGGGCAATCAGAGACGCGATTAGATCATTTTACATTATGGTTAATAACAGAATTAAGCGAAATTCTATCACATTTGTTCAACTTACGTCGCTCCTATTTCAGATAGCTTATTGGGCAAAGCGGCATCTCAAAGCGCATGAAATGGCGAGTAAAATGCACTATTAAACTTCTAGGGTAGGGCAAACAAAGACCCGATTAGATCATTTTATGTTATGGTTAATTTAAGGATTCAGCAAAATTCTATCACATTTGTTCAATTTACGTCGCTCCTATTTCAGATAGCGTACTGGGCTAGGCGGCATCTTAAAGCGCGTGGAATGGCGAGTGAAATGCACTATTAAACTTCTATGATAGGGCAATCAGAGACCCGAATACATCATTTTATATTTTGGTTAATACAAGAATTCAGCGAAATTCTATCACATTTGTTCAATTTACGTCGCTCCTATTTCATATAGCTAATTGGGCTATGCGGCATCTCAAAGCGCATGCAATTACGAGTGAAATGCACTCTTAAATTTCTAGGGTAGGGCGAACAGAGACCCGATTAGATCATTTTACATTAAGGGTAATATAAGAATTCAGCGAAATTCTATCACATTTGTTCAATTTACGTCTTTGATATTTCAGATAGCGTATTGGGCTAAGCGGCATCTGAAAGCGCATGCAATTACGAGTGAAATGCACTATTAAACTTCTAGGGTAGGGCGAACAGAGACCCGATTAGATCATTTTACATTAAGGTTAATATAAGAATTCAGGGAAATTCTATCACATTTGTTCAATTTGCGTGACTCCTATTTCAGATAGCGTATTGTGCTACGCGGCTTCTCAAAGCGCATGAAATGGCGAGTAAAATGCACTATTAAACTTCTAGGGTAGGGCGAACAGAGACCCGATTATATCATTTTATATTATGGTTAATTTAAGAATTCAGCAAAATTCTATTACATTTGTTCAATTTACGGCGTTCCTATTTCAGATAGCGCATTGGGCTAAGCGGCATCTCAAAGCGCATGGAATGACGAGTGAAAGGCACTATTAAACTTCTAGGGTAGGGCGAACAGAGAACCGATTAGATCATTTTACATTTTGTTTAATATAAGATTTCAGGGAAATTCTATCACATTTGTTCAATTTACGTCGCTCCTATTTCAGATAGCTTATTGGGCAAAGCGGCATCTCAAAGCGCATGAAATGATGATTGAAATGCACTGTTAAACTTCTATGATAGGGCAATCAGAGACCCGACTAGATCATTTTATATTATGGTTAATTTAAGAATTCAGCGAAACTCTATCACATTTGTTCAACTTACGTCGCTCCTATTTCAGATAGCGTATTGGGCTAAGCGGCATCTCAAAGCGCATGAAATGGCGAGTAAAATGCACTGTTAAATTTCTAGGGTAGGGCAACCAGAGACCCGATTAGATCATTTTATGTTATGGTTAATTTAAGGATTCAGCAAAATTCTATCACATTTGTTCAATTTACGTCTTTGATATTTCAGATAGCGTACTGGGCTAAGCGGCATCTCAAAGCGCATGAAATGGCGAGTATAATGCACTACTAAACTTCTAGGATAAGGCAAACAGAGACCCGATTAGATCATTTTATATTACGGTTAATATAAGAATGCAGCGTAATTCTATCACATTTGTTCAACTTATATCGCTCCAATTTCAGATAGCGTATTAGGCTAAGCGGCATCTCAAAGCGCATGACATGACGAGTAAAATGCACTATTAAAGTTCTAGGGTAGGGCAAGCAGAGACCCGATTAGATCATTTTATATTATGGTTAATTTAAGAATTCAGCAAAATTCTATCACATTCGTTCAATTTAGGTCGCTCCAATTTCAGATAGCGTATTGGGCTAGGCGGCATCTTAAAGCGCGTGGAATGGCGAGTAGAATGCACTATTAACCTTTTATGATAGGGCGATCAGAGACCCGATTAGATCATTTTATATTTTGTTTAATATAAGATTTCAGGGAAATTCTATCACATTTGTTCAATTTACGTCGTTCCTATTTCAGATAGCGTATTGGGCTAAGCGGCATCTCAAAGCGCATGGAATGACGAGTGAAAGGCACTATTAAACTTCTAGGGTAGGGCGAACAGAGAACCGATTAGATCATTTTACATTAAGGTTAATATAAGAATTCAGGGAAAGTCTATCACATTTGTTCAGTTTACGTCGTTCCTATTTCAGATAGCGTATTGGGCTAAGCGGCATCTCAAAGCGCATGAAATGGCGAGTAAAATGCACGATTAAACTTCTAGGCTAGGGCGAACAGAGACCCGATTAGATCATTTTACATTTTGTTTAATATGAGATTTCAGGGAAATTCTATCACATTTGTTCAATTTACGTCGCTCCTATTTCAGATAGCTTATTGGGCAAAGCGGCATCTCAAAGCGCATGAAATGGCGAGTAAAATGCACTATTAAACTTCTAGGGTAGGGCAAACAAAGACCCGATTAGATCATTTTATGTTATGGTTAATTTAAGGATTCAGCAAAATTCTATCACATTTGTTCAATTTACGTCGCTCCTATTTCAGATAGCGTACTGGGCTAGGCGTCATCTTAAAGCGCGTGGAATGGCGAGTAAAATGCACTATTAAACTTCTATGATACGGCAATCAGAGACCCGATTAGATCACTTTATATTTTGGTTAATATAAGGAGTCAGCGAAATTCTATCACATTTGTTCAATTTACGTCGCTCCTATTTCAGGTAGCGTATTGGGCTAAGCGGCATCTCAAAGCGCATGAAATGGCGAGTGAAGTGCACTGTTAAACTTCTAGGGTAAGGGAAAGAGAGACCCGATTAGATCATTTTATATTACGGTTAATATAAGAATTAAGCGTAATTCTATCACATTTGTTGAATTTACGTCACTCCTATTTCAGATAGCCTACTGGGCTAGCCTGCATCTTAAAGCCCGTGGAATAGCGAGTAAAATGGACTATTAGCCTTCTATGATAGGGCAATCGGAGACCCGATTAGATCATTTTATGTTTTGGTTAATATAAGAATTCAGCGAAATCCTATCACGTTTGTTCAATTTACGTCGCTCTTATTTCAGATAGCGTATTGGGCTAAGCGGCATGTCAAAGCGCATGAAATGGCGAATAAAATGCACTATTAAACTTCTCGGCTAGGGCGAACAGAAACCCGATTAGATCATTTTATATTATGGTTAATTTAAGAATTCAGGGAAATTCTATCACATTTGTTCAATTTACGTCGCTCCTATTTCAGATAGCCTACTGGGCTAGCAGGCATCTTAAAGCGCGTGGAAGAGCGAGAAAATGCACTATTAGCCTTCTATGATAGGGCAATCAGAGACCCGATTAGATCATTTTATATTTTGGTTACTATAAGAATTCAGCGAAATCCTATCACGTTTGTTCAATTTACGTCGCTACTATTTCAGATGGCGTATTGGGCTAAGCGGCATCTCAAAGCGCATGAAATGACGAGTGAAAGGCACTATTAAACTTCTAGGGTAGGCCGAACAGAGAACCGATTAGATCATTTTACATTAAGGTTAATATAAGAATTCAGGGAAATCCTATCGCGTTTGTTCAATTTACGTCGCTCCTATTTCAGATAGCGTACTGGGCTAAGCGGCATCTCAAAGCGTATGAAATGGCGAATAAAATGCACTATTAAAGTTCTATGATAGGGCGAACAGAGACCCGATCAGATCATGTTACATTAAGGTTAATATAAGAATTCAGCGAAATTCTATCGCATTTGTTCAATTTACGTCGCTCATATTTCAGATAGCGTATTGGGAAAGCGGCACCTCAAAGCGCATGAAATGGCGAGTAAAATGCACTATTCAACTTCTAGGGTAGGGCGGACAGAGACCCGATTAGATCATTTTACATTAAGGTTAACATAAGAATTCAGGGAAATTCTATCACATTCGTTCAATTTACGTCGCTCCTATTTCAGATAGCGTATTGGGCTAAGCGGCATCTCAAAGCCCATGAAATGGCTAGCAAAATCCACTATTAAACTTGTAGGGTATGGCAAACAGAGACCCGATTAGATCATTTCATATTATGGTTTATTTAAGAATTCAGAAGAATTCTATCACATTTGTTATAATTTACGTCGCTCCTATTTCAGATAGCTTATTGGGCTAAGCGGCATCTCAAAGCGCATGAAATGACGAGTGAAATGCACTACTAAACTTCTAGGATAGGGCAAACAGACACCCGATCAGATCATTTTATATTACGGTTAATATAAGAATTCAGCGTAACTCTATCACATTTGTTCAATTTACGGCGCTGATATTTCAGATAGCGTATTGGGCTAGGCGGCATCTTAAAGCGCGTGGAATGGCGAGTAAAATGCACTATTAAACTTCTAGGGTAAGGCAAACAGAGACCCGATTAGATCATTTTATATTATGGTTAATTTATCAATTCAGCGAAATTCTATCACATTTGTTCAATTTACGTCGCTCCTATTTCAGATAGCGTATTGGGCTAAGCGGCATCTCAAAGCGCATGAAATGACGAGAGAAATGCACTATTAAACTTCTTGGGTAGGGCGAACAGAGACCCGATTACATCATTTTATATTATGGTTAATTTAACAATTCGGAAAAATTCTATCACATTTGTTCAATTTACGTCGCTCCTATTTCAGATGGCGTACTGGGCAAGGCGGCATCTTAAAGCGCGTGGAATGGCGAGTAAAATGCACTATTAAACTTCTATGATAGGGCAATCAGAGACCCGATTAGATCATTTTATATTTTGGTTAATATAAGAATTCAGCGAAATTCTGTCACATTCGTTCAATTTACGTCGCTCCTATTTCAGATAGCGTATTGGGCTAAGCGGCATCTCAAAGCGCATGAAATGGCGAGTAAAATGCACTATTAAACTTCTAGGGTTGGGCGAACAAAGACCCGATTAGATCATTTTATATTACGGTTAATAGAAGAATGCAGCGTAATTCTATCACATTTGTTCAACCTACGTCGCTCCTATTTCAGATAGCGTACTGGGCTAGGCGGCATCTTAAAGCGCGTGGAAGGCCGAGTAAAATGCACTACTAAATTTCTATGATAGGGCAATCAGAGACCCGATTAGATCATTTTATATTTTGTTTAATATAAGATTTCAGGGAAATTCTATCACATTTGTTCAATTTACGTCACTCCTATTTCAGATAGCGTATTCGGCTAAGCGGCATCTCAAAGCGCATGAAATGGCGAGTATAATGCACTATTAAACTTCTAGGATAAGGCAAACAGAGACCCGATTAGATCATTTTATATTACTGTTAATATAAGAATGCAGCGTAATTCTATCACATTTGTTCAACTTTCGTCGCTTCTATTTCAGATAGCCTACAGGGCTAGGCGGCTTCTTAAAGCGCGCGGAATGGCGAGTAAAATGCACTACTAAACTTCTATGATAGGGCAATCAGAGACCCGATTAGATCATTTTACATTATGGTTAATAATAGAATTAAGCGAAATTCTATCACATTTGTTCAACTTACGTCGCTCCTATTTCAGATAGCGTATTGGGCTAAGCGGCAACTCAAAGCGCATGAAATGGCGAGTAAAATGCACTGTTAAATTTCTAGGGTAGGGCAACCAGAGACCCGATTAGATCATTTTATATTATGGTTAATTTAAGAATTCTGCAAAATCCTATCACATTTCTTCAATTTACGTCGTTCCTATTTCAGTTAGCGTACTGGGCTAGGCGGCATCTTAAAGCGCGTGGAATGGCGAGTAAAATGCACTGTTAAACTTCTAGGGTAGGGCAAACAGAGACCCGATTAGATCAGTTTATATTATGGTTAATTTAAGAATTCAGGAAAATTCTATCACATTTGTTCAATTTACGTCGTTCCTATTTCAGATAGCGTACTGGGCTAGGCGGCATCTTAACGCGCGTGGAATGGCGAGTGAAATGCACTATTAAACTTCTATGATAGGGCAATCAGAGACCCGATTAGATCATTTTATATTTTGGTTAATACAAGGATTCAGCGAAATTCTATCACATTTGTTCAATTTACGTCGCTCCTATTTCATATAGCTAATTGGGCTATGCGGCATCTCAAAGCGCATGCAATTACGAGTGAAATGCACTATTAAACTTCTAGGGTAGGGCGAACAGAGACCCGATTAGACCATTTTACATTAAGGGTAATATAAGAATTCAGCGAAATTCTATCACATTTGTTCAATTTACGTCTTCGATATTTCAGATAGCGTACTGGGCTAAGCGGCATCTCAAAGCGCATGAAATGGCGAGTATAATGCACTATTAAACTTCTACGATAAGGCAAACAGAGACCCGATTAGATCATTTTATATTACGGTTAATATAAGAATGCAGCGTAATTCTATCACATTTGTTCAACTTTCGTCGCTCCTATTTCAGATAGCCTACAGGGCTAGGCGGCATCTTAAAGCGCGTGGAATGGCGAGTAAAATGCACTACTAATCTTCTATGATAGGGCAATCAGAGACCCGATTAGATCATTTTACATTATGGTTAATAAAAGAATTAAGCGAAATTCTATCACATTTGTTCAATTTACGTCGCTCCTATTTCAGATAGCGTATTGGGCTAGGCGGCATCTTAAAGCGCGTGCAATGGCGAGTAGAATGCACTATTAACCTTTTATGATAGGGCGATCAGAGACCCAACTAAATCATTTTATATTTTGTTTAATATAAGATTTCAGTGAAATTCTATCACATTTGTTCAATTTACGTCGCTCCTATTTCAGATAGCGTATTCGGCTAAGCGGCATCTCAAAGCGCATGCAATGGCGAATAAAATGCACTATTAAACTTCTAGGATAAGGCAAACAGAGACCCGATTAGATCATTTTATATTTTTGTTAATATAAGAATTCAGCGAAATTCTATCACATTTGTTCAATTTACGTCGCTCCTATTTCAGATAGCGTATTGGGCTAAGCGGCATCTCAAAGCCCATGAAATGGCTAGCAAAATCCACTATTAAACTTGTAGGGTATGGCAAACAGAGACCCGATTAGATCATTTCATATTATGGTTTATTTAAGAATTCAGAAGAATTCTATCACATTTGTTATAATTTACGTCGCTCCTATTTCAGATAGCTTATTGGGCTAAGCGGCATCTCAAAGCGCATGAAATGACGAGTGAAATGCACTACTAAACTTCTAGGATAGGGCAAACAGACACCCGATCAGATCATTTTATATTACGGTTAATATAAGAATTCAGCGTAACTCTATCACATTTGTTCAATTTACGGCGCTGATATTTCAGATAGCGTATTGGGCTAGGCGGCATCTTAAAGCGCGTGGAATGGCGAGTAAAATGCACTATTAAACTTCTAGGGTATGGCAAACAGAGACCCGATTAGATCATTTTATATTATGGTTAATTTATCAATTCAGCGAAATTCTATCACATTTGTTCAATTTACGTCGCTCCTATTTCAGATAGCGTATTGGGCTAAGCGGCATCTCAAAGCGCATGAAATGACGAGAGAAATGCACTATTAAACTTCTTGGGTAGGGCGAACAGAGACCCGATTACATCATTTTATATTAAGGTTAACATAAGAATTCAGGGAAATTCTATCACATTCGTTCAATTTACGTCGCTCCTATTTCAGATAGCGTATTGGGCTAAGCGGCATCTCAAAGCCCATGAAATGGCTAGCAAAATCCACTATTAAACTTGTAGGGTATGGCAAACAGAGACCCGATTAGATCATTTCATATTATGGTTTATTTAAGAATTCAGAAGAATTCTATCACATTTGTTATAATTTACGTCGCTCCTATTTCAGATAGCTTATTGGGCTAAGCGGCATCTCAAAGCGCATGAAATGACGAGTGAAATGCACTACTAAACTTCTAGGATAGGGCAAACAGACACCCGATCAGATCATTTTATATTACGGTTAATATAAGAATTCAGCGTAACTCTATCACATTTGTTCAATTTACGGCGCTGATATTTCAGATAGCGTATTGGGCTAGGCGGCATCTTAAAGCGCGTGGAATGGCGAGTAAAATGCACTATTAAACTTCTAGGGTATGGCAAACAGAGACCCGATTAGATCATTTTATATTATGGTTAATTTATCAATTCAGCGAAATTCTATCACATTTGTTCAATTTACGTCGCTCCTATTTCAGATAGCGTATTGGGCTAAGCGGCATCTCAAAGCGCATGAAATGACGAGAGAAATGCACTATTAAACTTCTTGGGTAGGGCGAACAGAGACCCGATTACATCATTTTATATTATGGTTAATTTAAGAATTCGGAAAAATTCTATCACATTTGTTCAATTTACGTCGCTCCTATTTCAGATAGCGTACTGGGCAAGGCGGCATCTTAAAGCGCGTGGAATGGCGAGTAAAATGCACTATTAAACTTCTATGATAGGGCAATCAGAGACCCGATTAGATCATTTTATATTTTGGTTAATATAAGAATTCAGCGAAATTCTGTCACATTCGTTCAATTTACGTCGCTCCTATTTCAGATAGCGTATTGGGCTAAGCGGCATCTCAAAGCGCATGAAATGGCGAGTAAAATGCACTATTAAACTTCTAGGGTTGGGCGAACAAAGACCCGATTAGATCATTTTATATTACGGTTAATATAAGAATGCAGCGTAATTCTATCACATTTGTTCAACTTACGTCGCTCCTATTTCAGATAGCGTACTGGGCTAGGCGGCATCTTAAAGCGCGTGGAAGGCCGAGTAAAATGCACTACTAAATTTCTATGATAGGGCAATCAGAGACCCGATTAGATCATTTTATATTTTGTTTAATATAAGATTTCAGGGAAATTCTATCACATTTGTTCAATTTACGTCACTCCTATTTCAGATAGCGTATTCGGCTAAGCGGCATCTCAAAGCGCATGAAATGGCGAGTATAATGCACTATTAAACTTCTAGGATAAGGCAAACAGAGACCCGATTAGATCATTTTATATTACTGTTAATATAAGAATGCAGCGTAATTCTATCACATTTGTTCAACTTTCGTCGCTTCTATTTCAGATAGCCTACAGGGCTAGGCGGCTTCTTAAAGCGCGCGGAATGGCGAGTAAAATGCACTACTAAACTTCTATGATAGGGCAATCAGAGACCCGATTAGATCATTTTACATTATGGTTAATAATAGAATTAAGCGAAATTCTATCACATTTGTTCAACTTACGTCGCTCCTATTTCAGATAGCGTATTGGGCTAAGCGGCAACTCAAAGCGCATGAAATGGCGAGTAAAATGCACTGTTAAATTTCTAGGGTAGGGCAACCAGAGACCCGATTAGATCATTTTATATTATGGTTAATTTAAGAATTCTGCAAAATCCTATCACATTTCTTCAATTTACGTCGTTCCTATTTCAGTTAGCGTACTGGGCTAGGCGGCATCTTAAAGCGCGTGGAATGGCGAGTAAAATGCACTGTTAAACTTCTAGGGTAGGGCAAACAGAGACCCGATTAGATCAGTTTATATTATGGTTAATTTAAGAATTCAGGAAAATTCTATCACATTTGTTCAATTTACGTCGTTCCTATTTCAGATAGCGTACTGGGCTAGGCGGCATCTTAACGCGCGTGGAATGGCGAGTGAAATGCACTATTAAACTTCTATGATAGGGCAATCAGAGACCCGATTAGATCATTTTATATTTTGGTTAATACAAGGATTCAGCGAAATTCTATCACATTTGTTCAATTTACGTCGCTCCTATTTCATATAGCTAATTGGGCTATGCGGCATCTCAAAGCGCATGCAATTACGAGTGAAATGCACTATTAAACTTCTAGGGTAGGGCGAACAGAGACCCGATTAGACCATTTTACATTAAGGGTAATATAAGAATTCAGCGAAATTCTATCACATTTGTTCAATTTACGTCTTTGATATTTCAGATAGCGTACTGGGCTAAGCGGCATCTCAAAGCGCATGAAATGGCGAGTATAATGCACTATTAAACTTCTACGATAAGGCAAACAGAGACCCGATTAGATCATTTTATATTACGGTTAATATAAGAATGCAGCGTAATTCTATCACATTTGTTCAACTTTCGTCGCTCCTATTTCAGATAGCCTACAGGGCTAGGCGGCATCTTAAAGCGCGTGGAATGGCGAGTAAAATGCACTACTAATCTTCTATGATAGGGCAATCAGAGACCCGATTAGATCATTTTACATTATGGTTAATAAAAGAATTAAGCGAAATTCTATCACATTTGTTCAATTTACGTCGCTCCTATTTCAGATAGCGTATTGGGCTAGGCGGCATCTTAAAGCGCGTGCAATGGCGAGTAGAATGCACTATTAACCTTTTATGATAGGGCGATCAGAGACCCAACTAAATCATTTTATATTTTGTTTAATATAAGATTTCAGTGAAATTCTATCACATTTGTTCAATTTACGTCGCTCCTATTTCAGATAGCGTATTCGGCTAAGCGGCATCTCAAAGCGCATGCAATGGCGAATAAAATGCACTATTAAACTTCTAGGATAAGGCAAACAGAGACCCGATTAGATCATTTTATATTTTTGTTAATATAAGAATTCAGCGAAATTCTATCACATTTGTTCAATTTACGTCGCTCCTATTTCAGATAGCGTATTGGGCTAAGCGGCATCTCAAAGCGCATGAAATGGCGAGTAAAATGCAATACTAAACTTCTAGGATAAGGCAATCAGAGACCCGATTAGATCATTTTATATTATGGTTAATTTAAGAATTCAGCAAAATTCTATCACATTTGTTCAGTTTACGTCGCTCCTATTTCGGATAGCGTACTGTGCTAGGCGGCATCCTAAAGCGCGTATAGTGGCGAGTAAAATGCACTATTAATCTTCTATGATAGGGCAAAGAGACCCGATTAGATCGTTTTATATTATAGTTAATATAAGAATTCAGCGAAATTCTATCACATTTGTTCAATTTACGTCGCACCTATTTCTGATAGCGTATTGGGCTAAGCTGCATCTCAAAGCGCATGAAATGGCGAGTAAAATGCAATACTAAACTTCTAGGATAAGGCAAACAGAGACCCGATTAGATCATTTTATATTTTTGTTAATATAAGAATTCAGCGAAATTCTATCACATTTGTTCAATTTACGTCGCTCATATTTCAGATAGCGTATTGTGCTAAGCGGCATCTCAAAGCGCATGAAATGGCAAGTAAAACGCACTATTAAGCTTCTATAATAGGGCAATCAGTGACCCGGTTAGATCATTTTATATTATAGTTAATTTAAGATTTCAGCGAAATTCTATCACATTTGTTCAATTTACGTCGCTCCTATTTCAGATAGCGTATTGGGCTAAGCGGCATCTCAAAGCGCATGAAATGGCGAGTAAAATGCAATACTAAACTTCTAGGATAAGGCAAACAGAGACCCGATTAGATCATTTTATATTTTTGTTAATATAAGAATTCTGCGAAATTCTATCACATTTGTTCAATTTACGTCGCTCATATTTCAGATAGCGTATTGTGCTAAGCGGCATCTCAAAGCGCATGAAATGGCAAGTAAAATACACTATTAAACTTCTAGGGTAGGGCAATCAGTGACCCGATTAGATCATTTTATATTATAGTTAGTTTAAGAATTCAGCGAAATTCTATCACATTTGTTCAATTTACGTCGCTCCTATTTCAGATAGCGTATTGGGTTATGCGGCATCTTAACGCGCTCGGAATGGCGAGTAAAATGCACTATTAAACTTCTATGCTAGGGCAATCAGAGACCCGATTAGATCATTTTATATTTTGGTTAATATAAGAGTTCAGTGAAATTCTATCACATTTGTTCAATTTACGTCGCTCCTATTTCAGATAGCGTATTGGGCAAAGCGGCATCTCAAAGCGCATGAAATGACGAGTAAAATGCACTATTAAACTTCTAGGGTAGGGCAAGCAGAGACCCGATTAGATCATTTTATATTATGGTTAATTTAAGAATTCAGCAAAATTCTATCACATTCGTACAATTTAGGTCGCTCCTATTTCAGATAGCGTATTGGGCTAAGCGGCATCTCAAAGCGCACGAAATGGCGAGTGAAATGCACTATAAGACTTCTATGGTAGGGCGAACAGAGACCAGATTAGATCATTTTACATTCTGGTTAATAAAATAATTCAGCGATATTCTATCACATTTGTTCAACTTTCGTCGCTCCTATTTCAGATAGCGTATTGAGCTAAGCGGCATCTCGAAGCGCATGAAATGGCGAGTATAATGCACTGTTAACTTCTAGGATAAGGCAAACAGATACCCGATTAGATCATTTTATATTATGGTTAATTTAAGAATTCAGCAAAATTCTATCACATTTGTTATATTTACGTCGCTCCTATTTCAGTTAGCGTATTGGGCTAACCGGCATCTCAAAGCGCATGAAATGGCGAATAAAATGGACTATTAAACTTCTAGGGTAGGGCAAACAGAGACCCGATTAGATCACTTTATATTACGGTTAATATAAGAATTCAGCGTAATTCTATCACATTTCTTCAAATTACGTCGCTCCTATTTCAGATAGCGTACTGGGCTGGCCGGTATCTCAAAGCGCATGAAATGGCGAGTAAAATGCACTATTAAACTTCTAGGGTAGGGCAAACAGAGACCCGATTAGATCATTTTATATTATGGTTAATTTAAGAATTCAGCAAGATTCTATCACATTTGTTGGATTTACGTCGCTCCTATTTCAGATAGCGTACTGGGCTAGGCGGCATCCTAAAGCGCGTAGAGTGGCGAGTAAAATGCACTATTAATCTTCTATGATAGGGCAATCAGAGACCCGATTAGATCATTTTATATTTTGGTTAATATAAGAATTCAGTGAAATTCTATCACATTTGTTCAATTTACGTCGCTCCTATTTCAGATAGCGTATTGGGCTATGCGGCATCTTAAAGCGCTCGGAATGGCGAGTAAAATGCACTATTAAACTTGTATGATAGGGCAATCAGAGACGCGATTTGATCATTTTATATTTTGTTTAATACAAGATTTCAGGGAAATTCTATCACATTTGTTCAATTCGTGTCGCTCATATTTCAGATAGCGTATTGGGCTAAGCGGCATCTCAAAGCGCATGAAATGGCGAGTAAAATGCACTATTAAACTCCTAGCGTAGGGCAAACAGAGACCCGATTAGATCATTTTACATTATGGTTAATAAAAGAATTCAGCGAAATTCTATCACATTTTTTCAACTTATATCACTCCAATTTCAGATAGCGTATTAGGCTAAGCGGCATCTCAAAGCGCATGAAATAACGAGTAAAATGCACTATTAAAGTTCTAGGGTAGGGCAAACAGAGACCCGATTAGATCATTTTATATTATGGTTAATTTAAGAATTGAGCGAAATTCTATCACATTCCTTCAATTTAGGTCGCTCCTATTTCAGATAGCGTATTGGGCTAAGCGGCATCTCAAAGCGCATGAAATGGCGAGTGAAATGCACTATAAGACTTGTATGGTAGGGCGAACAGAGACCCGATTAGATCATTTTATATTGAGGTTAATATAAGAATTCATGGAAATTCTATCACATTTGTTCAATTTACGTCGCTCCTATTTCAGATAGCGTATTGTGCTAGGCGGCATCTTAAAGCGCATGAAATGACGAGTGAAATGCACTATTAAACTTCTAGGGTAGGGCAAACAGGGACCCGATTAGATCATTTTATATTATCGTTAATTTAAGGATTCAGCAAAATTCTCTCACATTTGTTCAATTTACGTCGTTCCTATTTCAGGTAGCGTCCTGGGCTAAGCGGCATCTAAAAGCGCATGAAATGGCGAGTATAATGCACTATTATACTTCTAGGATAAGGCAAACAGAGACCCGATTAGATCATTTTATATTACGGTTAATATAAGAATGCAGCGTGATTCTATCACATTTGTTCAAGTTACGTCGCTCCTATTTCAGATAGCGTACTGGGCTAGGCGGCATCTTAAAGCGCGTGGAATGGCGAGTAAAATGCACTACTAAACTTCTATGATAGGGCAATCAGAGACGCGATTAGATCATTTTACATTATGGTTAATAACAGAATTAAGCGAAATTCTATCACATTTGTTCAACTTACGTCGCTCCTATTTCAGATAGCTTATTGGGCAAAGCGGCATCTCAAAGCGCATGAAATGGCGAGTAAAATGCACTATTAAACTTCTAGGGTAGGGCAAACAAAGACCCGATTAGATCATTTTATGTTATGGTTAATTTAAGGATTCAGCAAAATTCTATCACATTTGTTCAATTTACGTCGCTCCTATTTCAGATAGCGTACTGGGCTAGGCGGCATCTTAAAGCGCGTGGAATGGCGAGTGAAATGCACTATTAAACTTCTATGATAGGGCAATCAGAGACCCGAATACATCATTTTATATTTTGGTTAATACAAGAATTCAGCGAAATTCTATCACATTTGTTCAATTTACGTCGCTCCTATTTCATATAGCTAATTGGGCTATGCGGCATCTCAAAGCGCATGCAATTACGAGTGAAATGCACTCTTAAATTTCTAGGGTAGGGCGAACAGAGACCCGATTAGATCATTTTACATTAAGGGTAATATAAGAATTCAGCGAAATTCTATCACATTTGTTCAATTTACGTCTTTGATATTTCAGATAGCGTATTGGGCTAAGCGGCATCTGAAAGCGCATGCAATTACGAGTGAAATGCACTATTAAACTTCTAGGGTAGGGCGAACAGAGACCCGATTAGATCATTTAACATTAAGGTTAATATAAGAATTCAGGGAAATTCTATCACATTTGTTCAATTTGCGTGACTCCTATTTCAGATAGCGTATTGTGCTACGCGGCTTCTCAAAGCGCATGAAATGGCGAGTAAAATGCACTATTAAACTTCTAGGGTAGGGCGAACAGAGACCCGATTATATCATTTTATATTATGGTTAATTTAAGAATTCAGCAAAATTCTATTACATTTGTTCAATTTACGGCGTTCCTATTTCAGATAGCGTATTGGGCTAAGCGGCATCTCAAAGCGCATGGAATGACGAGTGAAAGGCACTATTAAACTTCTAGGGTAGGGCGAACAGAGAACCGATTAGATCATTTTACATTTTGTTTAATATAAGATTTCAGGGAAATTCTATCACATTTGTTCAATTTACGTCGCTCCTATTTCAGATAGCTTATTGGGCAAAGCGGCATCTCAAAGCGCATGAAATGATGATTGAAATGCACTGTTAAACTTCTATGATAGGGCAATCAGAGACCCGACTAGATCATTTTATATTATGGTTAATTTAAGAATTCAGCGAAACTCTATCACATTTGTTCAACTTACGTCGCTCCTATTTCAGATAGCGTATTGGGCTAAGCGGCATCTCAAAGCGCATGAAATGGCGAGTAAAATGCACTGTTAAATTTCTAGGGTAGGGCAACCAGAGACCCGATTAGATCATTTTATATTATGGTTAATTTAAGAATTCTGCAAAATCCTATCACATTTCTTCAATTTACGTCGTTCCTATTTCAGTTAGCGTACTGGGCTAGGCGGCATCTTAAAGCGCGTGGAATGGCGAGTAAAATGCACTGTTAAACTTCTAGGGTAGGGCAAACAGAGACCCGATTAGATCAGTTTATATTATGGTTAATTTAAGAATTCAGCAAAATTCTATCACATTTCTCCAATTTACGTGGTTCCTATTTCAGATAGCGTACTGGGCTAGGCGGCATCTTAAAGCGCGTGGAATGGCGAGTGAAATGCACTATTAAACTTCTATGATGGGGCAATCAGAGACCCGATTAGATCATTTTATATTTTGGTTAATACAAGGATTCAGCGAAATTCTATCATATTTGTTCAATTTACGTCGCTCCTATTTCATATAGCTAATTGGGCTATGCGGCATCTCAAAGCGCATGCAATTACGAGTGAAATGCACTATTAAACTTCTAGGGTAGGGCGAACAGAGACCCGATTAGATCATTTTACATTAAGGGTAACATAAGAATTCAGCGAAATTCTATCACATTTGTTCAATTTACGTCTTTGATATTTCAGATAGCGTACTGGGCTAAGCGGCATCTCAAAGCGCATGAAATGGCGAGTATAATGCACTACTAAACTTCTAGGATAAGGCAAACAGAGACCCGATTAGATCATTTTATATTACGGTTAATATAAGAATGCAGCGTAATTCTATCACATTTGTTCAACTTATATCGCTCCAATTTCAGATAGCGTATTAGGCTAAGCGGCATCTCAAAGCGCATGAAATGACGAGTAAAATGCACTATTAAAGTTCTAGGGTAGGGCAAGCAGAGACCCGATTAGATCATTTTATATTATGGTTAATTTAAGAATTCAGCAAAATTCTATCACATTCGTTCAATTTAGGTCGCTCCAATTTCAGATAGCGTATTGGGCTAGGCGGCATCTTAAAGCGCGTGGAATGGCGAGTAGAATGCACTATTAACCTTTTATGATAGGGCGATCAGAGACCCGATTAGATCATTTTATATTTTGTTTAATATAAGATTTCAGGGAAATTCTATCACATTTGTTCAATTTACGTCGTTCCTATTTCAGATAGCGTATTGGGCTAAGCGGCATCTCAAAGCGCATGGAATGACGAGTGAAAGGCACTATTAAACTTCTAGGGTAGGGCGAACAGAGAACCGATTAGATCATTTTACATTAAGGTTAATATAAGAATTCAGGGAAAGTCTATCACATTTGTTCAGTTTACGTCGTTCCTATTTCAGATAGCGTATTGGGCTAAGCGGCATCTCAAAGCGCATGAAATGGCGAGTAAAATGCACGATTAAACTTCTAGGCTAGGGCGAACAGAGACCCGATTAGATCATTTTACATTTTGTTTAATATGAGATTTCAGGGAAATTCTATCACATTTGTTCAATTTACGTCGCTCCTATTTCAGATAGCTTATTGGGCAAAGCGGCATCTCAAAGCGCATGACATGATGAGTGAAATGCACTGTTAAACTTCTATGATAGGGCAATCAGAGACCCGACTAGATCATTTTATATTATGGTTAATTTAAGAATTCAGCGAAACTCTATCACATTTGTTCAATTTACGGCGCTCCTATTTCGGATAGCGTACTGTGCTAGGCGGCACCTTAAAGCGCGCGGAATGGCGAGTAAAATGCACGATTAAGCTTCTAGGCTAGGGCGAACAGAGACCCGATAAGATCATTTTACATTTTGTTTAATATAAGATTTCAGGGAAATTCTATCACATTTGTTCAATTTACGTCGCTCCTATTTCAGATAGCTTATTGGGCAAAGCGGCATCTCAAAGCGCATGAAATGGCGAGTAAAATGCACTATTAAACTTCTAGGGTAGGGCAAACAAAGACCCGATTAGATCATTTTATGTTATGGTTAATTTAAGGATTCAGCAAAATTCTATCACATTTGTTCAATTTACGTCGCTCCTATTTCAGATAGCGTACTGGGCTAGGCGTCATCTTAAAGCGCGTGGAATGGCGAGTAAAATGCACTATTAAACTTCTATGATACGGCAATCAGAGACCCGATTAGATCACTTTATATTTTGGTTAATATAAGGAGTCAGCGAAATTCTATCACATTTGTTCAATTTACGTCGCTCCTATTTCAGGTAGCGTATTGGGCTAAGCGGCATCTCAAAGCGCATGAAATGGCGAGTGAAGTGCACTGTTAAACTTCTAGGGTAAGGGAAAGAGAGACCCGATTAGATCATTTTATATTACGGTTAATATAAGAATTAAGCGTAATTCTATCACATTTGTTGAATTTACGTCACTCCTATTTCAGATAGCCTACTGGGCTAGCCTGCATCTTAAAGCCCGTGGAATAGCGAGTAAAATGGACTATTAGCCTTCTATGATAGGGCAATCGGAGACCCGATTAGATCATTTTATGTTTTGGTTAATATAAGAATTCAGCGAAATCCTATCACGTTTGTTCAATTTACGTCGCTCTTATTTCAGATAGCGTATTGGGCTAAGCGGCATGTCAAAGCGCATGAAATGGCGAATAAAATGCACTATTAAACTTCTCGGCTAGGGCGAACAGAAACCCGATTAGATCATTTTATATTATGGTTAATTTAAGAATTCAGGGAAATTCTATCACATTTGTTCAATTTACGTCGCTCCTATTTCAGATAGCCTACTGGGCTAGCAGGCATCTTAAAGCGCGTGGAATAGCGAGAAAATGCACTATTAGCCTTCTATGATAGGGCAATCAGAGACCCGATTAGATCATTTTATATTTTGGTTACTATAAGAATTCAGCGAAATCCTATCACGTTTGTTCAATTTACGTCGCTACTATTTCAGATGGCGTATTGGGCTAAGCGGCATCTCAAAGCGCATGAAATGACGAGTGAAAGGCACTATTAAACTTCTAGGGTAGGCCGAACAGAGAACCGATTAGATCATTTTACATTAAGGTTAATATAAGAATTCAGGGAAATCCTATCGCGTTTGTTCAATTTACGTCGCTCCTATTTCAGATAGCGTACTGGGCTAAGCGGCATCTCAAAGCGTATGAAATGGCGAATAAAATGCACTATTAAAGTTCTATGATAGGGCGAACAGAGACCCGATTAGATCATGTTACATTAAGGTTAATATAAGAATTCAGCGAAATTCTATCACATTTGTTCAATTTACGTCGCTCATATTTCAGATAGCGTATTGGGAAAGCGGCACCTCAAAGCGCATGAAATGGCGAGTAAAATGCACTATTCAACTTCTAGGGTAGGGCGGACAGAGACCCGATTAGATCATTTTACATTAAGGTTAACATAAGAATTCAGGGAAATTCTATCACATTCGTTCAATTTACGTCGCTCCTATTTCAGATAGCGTATTGGGCTAAGCGGCATCTCAAAGCCCATGAAATGGCTAGCAAAATCCACTATTAAACTTGTAGGGTATGGCAAACAGAGACCCGATTAGATCATTTCATATTATGGTTTATTTAAGAATTCAGAAAAATTCTATCACATTTGTTATAATTTACGTCGCTCCTATTTCAGATAGCTTATTGGGCTAAGCGGCATCTCAAAGCGCATGAAATGACGAGTGAAATGCACTACTAAACTTCTAGGATAGGGCAAACAGACACCCGATCAGATCATTTTATATTACGGTTAATATAAGAATTCAGCGTAACTCTATCACATTTGTTCAATTTACGGCGCTGATATTTCAGATAGCGTATTGGGCTAGGCGGCATCTTAAAGCGCGTGGAATGGCGAGTAAAATGCACTATTAAACTTCTAGGGTATGGCAAACAGAGACCCGATTAGATCATTTTATATTATGGTTAATTTATCAATTCAGCGAAATTCTATCACATTTGTTCAATTTACGTCGCTCCTATTTCAGATAGCGTATTGGGCTAAGCGGCATCTCAAAGCGCATGAAATGACGAGAGAAATGCACTATTAAACTTCTTGGGTAGGGCGAACAGAGACCCGATTACATCATTTTATATTATGGTTAATTTAAGAATTCGGAAAAATTCTATCACATTTGTTCAATTTACGTCGCTCCTATTTCAGATGGCGTACTGGGCAAGGCGGCATCTTAAAGCGCGTGGAATGGCGAGTAAAATGCACTATTAAACTTCTATGATAGGGCAATCAGAGACCCGATTAGATCATTTTATATTTTGGTTAATATAAGAATTCAGCGAAATTCTGTCACATTCGTTCAATTTACGTCGCTCCTATTTCAGATAGCGTATTGGGCTAAGCGGCATCTCAAAGCGCATGAAATGGCGAGTAAAATGCACTATTAAACTTCTAGGGTTGGGCGAACAAAGACCCGATTAGATCATTTTATATTACGGTTAATATAAGAATGCAGCGTAATTCTATCACATTTGTTCAACCTACGTCGCTCCTATTTCAGATAGCGTACTGGGCTAGGCGGCATCTTAAAGCGCGTGGAAGGCCGAGTAAAATGCACTACTAAATTTCTATGATAGGGCAATCAGAGACCCGATTAGATCATTTTATATTTTGTTTAATATAAGATTTCAGGGAAATTCTATCACATTTGTTCAATTTACGTCACTCCTATTTCAGATAGCGTATTCGGCTAAGCGGCATCTCAAAGCGCATGAAATGGCGAGTATAATGCACTATTAAACTTCTAGGATAAGGCAAACAGAGACCCGATTAGATCATTTTATATTACTGTTAATATAAGAATGCAGCGTAATTCTATCACATTTGTACAACTTTCGTCGCTTCTATTTCAGATAGCCTACAGGGCTAGGCGGCTTCTTAAAGCGCGCGGAATGGCGAGTAAAATGCACTACTAAACTTCTATGATAGGGCAATCAGAGACCCGATTAGATCATTTTACATTATGGTTAATAATAGAATTGAGCGAAATTCTATCACATTTGTTCAACTTACGTCGCTCCTATTTCAGATAGCGTATTGGGCTAAGCGGCAACTCAAAGCGCATGAAATGGCGAGTAAAATGCACTGTTAAATTTCTAGGGTAGGGCAACCAGAGACCCGATTAGATCATTTTATATTATGGTTAATTTAAGAATTCTGCAAAATCCTATCACATTTGTTCAATTTACGTCGTTCCTATTTCAGATAGCGTACTGGGCTAGGCGGCATCTTAAAGCGCGTGGAATGGCGAGTGAAATGCACTATTAAACTTCTATGATAGGGTAATCAGAGACCCGATTACATCATTTTATATTTTGGTTAATACAATAATTCAGCGAAATTCTATCACATTTGTTCAATTTACGTCGTTCCTATTTCATATAGCTAATTGGGCTATGCGGCATCTCAAAGCGCATGCAATTACGAGTGAAATGCACTCTTAAACTTCTAGGGTAGGGCGAACAGAGACCCGATTAGATCATTTTACATTAAGGGTAATATAAGAATTCAGCGAAATTCTATCACATTTGTTCAATTTACGTCGCTCCTATTCAGCTGGCTTATTGGGCTTAGCGGCATCTCAAAGCGCATGAAATGACGAGTGAAATGCACTATTAAACTTCTAGGGTAGGGCAAACAGAGACCCGATTAGATCATTTTCCATTATGGTTAATAAAAGAATTCAACGAAATTCTATCACAATTGTTCAACTTACGTCGCTCCTATTTCAGATAGCGTATTGGGCTAAGCGGCATCTCAAAGCGCATGGAATGACGAGTGAAAGGCACTATTAAACTTCTAGGGTAGGGCGAACAGAGAACCGATTAGATCATTTTACATTAAGGTTAATATAAGAATTCAGGGAAAGTCTATCACATTTGTTCAGTTTACGTCGTTCCTATTTCAGATAGCGTATTGGGCTAAGCGGCATCTCAAAGCGCATGAAATGGCGAGTAAAATGCACGATTAAACTTCTAGGCTAGGGCGAACAGAGACCCGATTAGATCATTTTACATTTTGTTTAATATAAGATTTCAGGGAAATTCTATCACATTTGTTCAATTTACGTCGCTCCTATTTCAGATAGCTTATTGGGCAAAGCGGCATCTCAAAGCGCATGACATGATGAGTGAAATGCACTGTTAAACTTCTATGATAGGGCAATCAGAGACCCGACTAGATCATTTTATATTTTGGTTAATATAAGTATTCAGCGAAATCCTATCACGTTTGTTCAATATACGTCGCTACTATTTCAGATAGCGTATTGGGCTAAGCGGCATCTCAAAGCGCATGAAATGACGAGTGAAAGGCACTATTAAACTTCTAGGGTAGGGCGAACAGAGAACCGATTAGATCATTTTACATTAAGGTTAATATAAGAATTCAGGGAAATCCTATCGCGTTTGTTCAATTTACGTCGTTCCTATTTCAGATAGCGTATTGGGCTAAGCGGCATCTCAAAGCGTATGAAATGGCGAATAAAATGCCACTATTAAAGTTCGTATGATAGGGCGAACAGAGACCGATTAGATCATTTTACATTAAGGTTAATATAAGAATTCAGGGAAATTCTATCACATTTGTTCAATTTACGTCGCTCCTATTTCAGATAGCGTACTGGGCTAAGCGGCATCTCAAAGCGCATGAAATGTCGAATACAATGCACTATTAAACTTCTAGGGTAGGGGGAACAGAGAACCGATTAGATCATTTTACATTAAGGTTAATATAAGAATTCAGGGAAATTCTATCACGTTTGTTCAATTTACGTCGCTACTATTTCAGATAGCGTATTGGGCTAAGCGGCATCTCAAAGCGTATGAAATGGCGAATAAAATGCACTATTAAAGTTCTATGATAGGGCGAACAGAGACCCGATTAGATCATTTTACATTAAGGTTAATATAAGAATTCAGCGAAATTCTATCACATTTGTTCAATTTACGTCGCTCATATTTCAGACAGCGTATTGGGCTAAGCGGCACCTCAAAGCGCATGAAATGGCGAGTAAAATGCACTATTAAACTTCTAGGGTAGGGCAATCAGAGACCCGATTAGATCATTTCATATTTTGGTTAATATAAGAATTCAGCGAAATTCTATCACATTTGTTCAATTTACGTCGCTCCTATTTCAGATGGCGTACTGGGCTATGCGGCATCTCAGAGCGCATGAAATGGCGAGTGAAATGCACTATTAAACTTCTTGGCTAGGGCGAACAGAGACCCGATTAGATCATTTTATATTATGGTTAATTTAAGAATTCAGCAAAATTCTATCACATTTGTTCAATTTACGTCGTTCCTATTTCAGATAGCGTACTGGGCTATGCGGCATCTCAAAGCGCATGAAATGGCGAGTGAAATGCACTATTCAACTTCTAGGGTAGGGCGAACAGAGACCCGATTAGATCATTTTACATTAAGGTTAATATAAGAATTCAGGGAAATTCTATCACATTTGTTCAATTTACGTCGCTCCTATTTCAGATAGCGTACTGGGCTAAGCGGCATCTCAAAGCGCATGAAATGTCGAATACAATGCACTATTAAACTTCTAGGGTAGGGGGAACAGAGAACCGATTAGATCATTTTACATTAAGGTTAATATAAGAATTCAGGGAAATTCTATCACGTTTGTTCAATTTACGTCGCTACTATTTCAGATAGCGTATTGGGCTAAGCGGCATCTCAAAGCGCATGAAATGGCGACTAAAATGCACTGTTAAACTTCTAGGGTTGGGCAACCAGAGACCCGATTAGATCATTTCATATTATGGTTTATTTAAGAATTCAGAAAAATTCTATCACATTTGTTCAATTTACGTCGCTCCTATTTCAGATAGCTTATTGGGCTAAGCGGCATCTCAAAGCGCATTAAATGACGAGTGAAATGCACTATTGAACTTCTAGGATAAGGCAAACAGAGACCCGATCAGATCATTTTATATTACGGTTAATATAAGAATTCAGCGTAATTCTATCACATTTGTTCAATTTACGTCGCTGATATTTCAGATAGCGTATTGGGCTAAGCGGCATCTCAAAGCGCAAGAAATGGCGAGTAAAATGCACTATTAAACTTCTAGGGAAGGGCAAACAGAGACCCGATAAGATCATTTTATATTATGGTTAATTTAAGAATTCAGCGAAACTCTATCACATTTGTTAAATTTACGTCGCTCCTATTTCAGATAGCGTACTGCGCTAGGCGGAATCTTAAAGCGCGTGGATTGGCGAGTAAAATGCACTATTAAACTTCTAGGGTAGGGCAATCAGAGACCCGATTAGATGATTTTATATTATGGTTAATTTAAGAATTCAGCAAAATTCTATCACATTTGTTCAATTTACGTCGCTCCTATATCAGATAGCATATTGGGCTAAGCGGCATCTCAAAGCGCATGAAATGGCGAGTAAAATGCACTATTAAACTTCTAGGGTAAGGCAAACAGAGACCCGATTAGATCATTTTATATTACGGTTAATATAAGAATTCAGCGAAATTCTATCACATTTGTTCAATTTACGTCGCTCCTATTTCAGACAGCGTATTGGGCTAAGCGGCACCTCAAAGCGCATGAAATGGCGAGTAAAATGCACTATTAAACTTCTAGGGTAGGGCAATCAGAGACCCGATTAGATCATTTCATATTTTGGTTAATATAAGAATTCAGCGAAATTCTATCACATTTGTTCAATTTACGTCGCTCCTATTCCAGATGGCGTACTGGGCTATGCGGCATCTCAGAGCGCATGAAATGGCGAGTGAAATGCACTATTAAACTTCTCGGCTAGGGCGAACAGAGACCCGATTAGATCATTTTATATTATGGTTAATTTAAGAATTCAGCAAAATTCTATCACATATGTTCAATTTACGTCGTTCCTATTTCAGATAGCGTACTGGGCTATGCGGCATCTCAAAGCGCATGAAATGGCGAGTGAAATGCACTATTCAACTTCTAGGGTAGGGCGAACAGAGACCCGATTAGATCATTTTACATTAAGGTTAATATAAGAATTCAGGGAAATTCTATCACATTTGTTCAATTTACGTCGCTCCTATTTCAGATAGCTTATTGGGCTAAGCGGCATCTCAAAGCGCATTAAATGACGAGTGAAATGCACTATTGAACTTCCAGGATAAGGCAAACAGAGACCCGATCAGATCATTTTATATTACGGTTAATATAAGAATTCAGCGAAATTCTATCACATTTGTTCAATTTACGTCGCTCCTATTTCATATAGCTAATTGGGCTATGCGGCATCTCAAAGCGCATGCAATTACGAGTGAAATGCACTATTAAACTTCTAGGGTAGGGCGAACAGAGACCCGATTAGACCATTTTACATTAAGGGTAATATAAGAATTCAGCGAAATTCTATCACATTTGTTCAATTTACGTCTTTGATATTTCAGATAGCGTACTGGGCTAAGCGGCATCTCAAAGCGCATGAATTGGCGAGTATAATGCACTATTAAACTTCTACGATAAGGCAAACAGAGACCCGATTAGATCATTTTATATTACGGTTAATATAAGAATGCAGCGTAATTCTATCACATTTGTTCAACTTTCGTCGCTCCTATTTCAGATAGCCTACAGGGCTAGGCGGCATCTTAAAGCGCGTGGAATGGCGAGTAAAATGCACTACTAATCTTCTATGATAGGGCAATCAGAGACCCGATTAGATCATTTTACATTATGGTTAATAAAAGAATTAAGCGAAATTCTATCACATTTGTTCAATTTACGTCGCTCCTATTTCAGATAGCGTATTGGGCTAGGCGGCATCTTAAAGCGCGTGCAATGGCGAGTAGAATGCACTATTAACCTTTTATGATAGGGCGATCAGAGACCCGACTAAATCATTTTATATTTTGTTTAATATAAGATTTCAGGGAAATTCTATCACATTTGTTCAATTTACGTCGCTCCTATTTCAGATAGCGTATTCGGCTAAGCGGCATCTCAAAGCGCATGCAATGGCGAATAAAATGCACTATTAAACTTCTAGGATAAGGCAAACAGGGACCCGATTAGATCATTTTATATTTTTGTTAATATAAGAATTCAGCGAAATTCTATCACATTTGTTCAATTTACGTCGCTCCTATTTCAGATAGCGTATTGGGCTAAGCGGCATCTCAAAGCGCATGAAATGGCGAGTAAAATGCAATACTAAACTTCTAGGATAAGGCAATCAGAGACCCGATTAGATCATTTTATATTATGGTTAATTTAAGAATTCAGCAAAATTCTATCACATTTGTTCAGTTTACGTCGCTCCTATTTCGGATAGCGTACTGTGCTAGGCGGCATCCTAAAGCGCGTATAGTGGCGAGTAAAATGCACTATTAATCTTCTATGATAGGGCAAAGAGACCCGATTAGATCGTTTTATATTATAGTTAATTTAAGAATTCAGCGAAATTCTATCACATTTGTTCAATTTACGTCGCTGATATTTCAGATAGCGTATTGGGCTAAGCGGCATCTCAAAGCGCAAGAAATGGCGAGTAAAATGCACTATTAAACTTCTAGGGTAGGGCAAACAGAGACCCGATAAGATCATTTTATATTATGGTTAATTTAAGAATTCAGCGAAACTCTATCACATTTGTTAAATTTACGTCGCTCCTATTTCAGATAGCGTACTGCGCTAGGCGGAATCTTAAAGCGCGTGGATTGGCGAGTAAAATGCACTATTAAACTTCTAGGGTAGGGCAATCAGAGACCCGATTAGATGATTTTATATTATGGTTAATTTAAGAATTCAGCAAAATTCTATCACATTTGTTCAATTTACGTCGTTCCTATTTCAGATAGCATATTGGGCTATGCGGCATCTCAAAGCGCATGAAATGGCGAGTAATATGCACTATTAAACTTCTAGGGTAAGGCAAACAGAGACCCGATTAGATCAATTTATATTACGGTTAATATAAGAATTCAGCGAAATTCTATCACATTTGTTCAATTTACGTCGCTCCTATTTCAGATAGCGTACTGGGCTAGGCGGCAACTTAAAGCGCGTGGAATGGCGAGTAAAATGCACTATTAAACTTCTATGATAGGGCAATCAGAGACCCGATTATATCATTTTATATTTTGGTTAATATAAGAATCCAGCGAAATTCTATCACATTTGTTCAATTTACGTCGCTCCTATTTCAGATAGCGTATTGGGCTAAGCGGCATCTCAAAGCGCACGAAAGGGCGAGTAAAATGCACTATTAAACTTCTAGGGTAGGGCAATCAGAGACCCGATAAGATCATTTTATATTTTGGTTAATACAAGAATTCAGCGAAATTCTATCACATTTGTTCAATTTACGTCGCTCCTATTTCAGATAGCGTATTGGGCTAAGCGGCATCTCAAGGCGCATGGAATGGCGAGTGAAATGCACTATTAATCTTATAGGGTTGGGCACATAGAGACCCGATTAGATCATTTTATATTATGGTTAATATAAGAATTCAGCGAAATCCTATCACATTTGTTCATTTTACGTCGCTCCTATTTCAGATAGCGTATTGGGCTAAGCGGCATCTCAAAGCGCATGAAATGGCGAGTAAAATGCACTATTAAACTTCTAGGGCACGGCGAACAGAGACCCGATTAGATCATTTTACATTAAGGTTAATATAAGTATTCAGGGAACTTCTATCACATTTGTTCAATTTACGTCGCTCCTATTTCAGACAGCTTATTGGGCTAAGCGGCATCTCAAAGCGCATGAAATGACGAGTAAAATGCACTATTAAACTTCTAGGGAAGGGCAATCAGAGACCCGATTAGATCATTTTATATTATGGTTAATTTAAGAATTCAGCAAAATTCTATCACATTTGTTCAATTTACGTCGTTCCTATTTCAGATAGCATACTGGGCTAGGCGGCATCTTAAAGCGCGTGGAATGGCGAGTAAAATGCACTATTAAACTTCTATGATAGGGCAATCAGAGACCCGATTAGATCATTTTATATTTTGGTTAATATAAGGATTCAGCGTAATTCTATCACATTTGTTCAATTTACGTCGCTCCTATTTCAGATAGCGTATTGGGCTAAGCGGCATCTCAAAGCGCATGAAATGGCGAGTAAAATGCACTATTAAACTTCTAGGGTAGGGCAATCAGAGACCCGATTAGATCATTTTATATTTTGGTTAATAAATGAATTCATCGAAATTCTGTGACATTTGTTCAACTTACGTAGCTCCTATTTCAGATAGCGTACTGGGCTAGGCGGCAACATAAAGCGCGTGGAATGGTGAGTAAAATGCACTATTAAACTTCTAGGGTAGGGCAATCAGAGACCCGATTAGATCATTTTATATTATGGTTAATACAAGAATTCAGCGTAATTCTATCACATTTGTTCAATTTACGTCGCTCCTATTTCATATAGCGTATTGTGCTGAGTGGCATCTCCATGCGCATGAAATGGCGAGTAAAATGCACTATTAAACTTCTAGGATAAGGCAAATGGAGACCCGATTAGACCATTTTATATTACGGTTAATATAAGAATTCAGCGTTATTCTATCACATTTGTTCAACTTACGTCGCTCCTATTTCAGATAGCGTACTCGGATAGGCGGCATCTTAAAGCGCGTGGAAAGGCGAGTAAAATGCACTATTAAACTTCGAGGGTAATGCAAACAGAGACCCGATTAGATCATTTTATATTACGGTTAATATAAGATTTCAGGGAAATTCTATCACATTTGTTCAATTTACGTCGCTCCTATTTCAGATAGCAATTGGGCTAAGCGGCATCTCAAAGCGCATGAAATGACGAGAGAAATGCACTATTAAACTTCTTGGGTAGGGCGAACAGAGACCCGATTACATCATTTTATATTATGGTTAATATAAGAATTCAGCGATATTCTATCGCATTTGTTCAATTTGCGTCGCTCCTATTTCAGATAGCGTATTGGGCTAAGCGGCATCTCAAAGCGCATGAAATGGCGAGTAAAATGCACTATTAAACTTCTAGGGCAGGGCGAACAGAGACCCGATTAGATCATTTTACATTAAGGTTAATATAAGTATTCAGGGAACTTCTATCACATTTGTTCAATTTACGTCGCTCCTATTTCAGACAGCTTATTGGGCTAAGCGGCATCTCAAAGCGCATGAAATGACGAGTAAAATGCACTATTAAACTTCTAGGGAAGGGCAATCAGAGACCCGATTAGATCATTTTATATTATGGTTAATTTAAGAATTCAGCAAAATTCTATCACATTTGTTCAATTTACGTCGTTCCTATTTCAGATAGCATACTGGGCTAGGCGGCATCTTAAAGCGCGTGGAATGGCGAGTAAAATGCACTATTAAACTTCTATGATAGGGCAATCAGAGACCCGATTAGATCATTTTATATTTTGGTTAATATAAGGATTCAGCGTAATTCTATCACATTTGTTCAATTTACGTCGCTCCTATTTCAGATAGCGTATTGGGCTAAGCGGCATCTCAAAGCGCATGAAATGGCGAGTAAAATGCACTATTAAACTTCTAGGGTAGGGCAATCAGAGACCCGATTAGATCATTTTATATTTTGGTTAATAAATGAATTCATCGAAATTCTGTGACATTTGTTCAACTTACGTAGCTCCTATTTCAGATAGCGTACTGGGCTAGGCGGCAACATAAAGCGCGTGGAATGGTGAGTAAAATGCACTATTAAACTTCTAGGGTAGGGCAATCAGAGACCCGATTAGATCATTTTATATTATGGTTAATACAAGAATTCAGCGTAATTCTATCACATTTGTTCAATTTACGTCGCTCCTATTTCATATAGCGTATTGTGCTGAGTGGCATCTCCATGCGCATGAAATGGCGAGCAAAATGCACTATTAAACTTCTAGGATAAGGCAAATGGAGACCCGATTAGACCATTTTATATTACGGTTAATATAAGAATTCAGCGTTATTCTATCACATTTGTTCAACTTACGTCGCTCCTATTTCAGATAGCGTACTCGGATAGGCGGCATCTTAAAGCGCGTGGAAAGGCGAGTAAAATGCACTATTAAACTTCGAGGGTAATGCAAACAGAGACCCGATTAGATCATTTTATATTACGGTTAATATAAGATTTCAGGGAAATTCTATCACATTTGTTCAATTTACGTCGCTCCTATTTCAGATAGCAATTGGGCTAAGCGGCATCTCAAAGCGCATGAAATGACGAGAGAAATGCACTATTAAACTTCTTGGGTAGGGCGAACAGAGACCCGATTACATCATTTTATATTATGGTTAATATAAGAATTCAGCGATATTCTATCGCATTTGTTCAATTTGCGTCGCTCCTATTTCAGATAGCGTATTGGGCTAAGCGGCATCTCAAAGCGCATGAAATGACGAATAAAATGCACTATTAAACTTCTTGGGTAGGGCGAACAAAGACCCGATTAGATCATTTTACATTAAGGTTAATATAAGAATTCAGCGAAATTCTATCACATTTGTTCAATTTACATCGCTCCTATTTCAGATAGCGACTTGTGCTAAGCGGCATCTCAAAGCGCAAGAAGTGGCGAGTAAAATGCACTATTAAACTTCTAGGGTAGGGCAAACAGAGACCCCATTAGATCATTTTATATTATGGTTAGTTTAAGAATTCAGCGAAATTCTATCACATTTGTTCAATTTACGTCGCTCCTATTTCAGATAGCGTATTGGGCTAAGCGGTATCTCAAAGCGCATGAAATGGCGAGTAAAATGCACTATTAAACTTCTAGGGTAGGGCAATCAGAGACCCGATTAGATCATTTTATATTTTGGTTAATAAATGAATTCATCGAAATTCTGTGACATTTGTTCAACTTACGTAGCTCCTATTTCAGATAGCGTACTGGGCTAGGCGGCAACATAAAGCGCGTGGAATGGTGAGTAAAATGCACTATTAAACTTCTAGGGTAGGGCAATCAGAGACCCGATTAGATCATTTTATATTATGGTTAATACAAGAATTCAGCGTAATTCTATCACATTTGTTCAATTTACGTCGCTCCTATATCAGATAGCATATTGGGCTAAGCGGCATCTCAAAGCGCATGAAATGGCGAGTAAAATGCACTATTAAACTTCTAGGATAAGGCAAACAGAGACCCGATTAAATCATTTTATATTACGGTTAACATAAGAATTCAGCGTAATTCTGTGACATTTGTTCAACTTACGTAGCTCCTATTTCGGATAGCGTACTGGGCTAGGCGGCAACTTAAAGCGCGTGGAATGTCCAGTAAAGTGCACTATTAAACTTCTATGATAGGGCAATCAGAGACCCGATTAGATCATTTTATATTTTGGTTAATATAAGAATTCAGCAAAATTCTATCACATTTGTTCAATTTACGTCGTTCCTATTTCAGATAGGATACTGGGCTAGGCGGCATCTTAAAGCGCGTGGAATGGCGAGTGAAATTCACTATTAATCTTCTATGATAGGGCAATCAGAGACCCGATTAGATCATTTTATATTTTGGTTAATATAAGAATTCAGCGTAATTCTATCACATTTGTTCAATTTACGTCGCTCCTATATCAGATAGCATATTGGGCTAAGCGGCATCTCAAAGCGCATGAAATGGCGAGTAAAATGCACTATTAAACTTCTAGGGTAAGGCAAACAGAGACCCGATTAGATCATTTTATATTACGGTTAATATAAGAATTCAGCGAAATTCTATCACATTTGTTCAATTTACGTCGCTCCTATTTCAGATAGCGTATTGGGCTAAGCGGCATCTCAAAGCGCATGAAATGACGAGAGAAATGGACTATTAAACTTCTTGGGTAGGGCGAACAGAGACCCAATTACATCATTTTATATTATGGTTAATTTAAGAATTCAGCAAAATTCTATCACATTTGTTCAATTTACGTCGCTCCTATTTCAGATAGCGTGCTGGGCTACGCGGTATCTTAAAGCGCGTGGACGGGCGAGTAAAATGCACTACTAAACTTCTATGATAGGGCAATCAGAGTCCCGTTTAGATCATTTTATATTTTCTTTAATATAAGATTTCAGGGAAATTCTATCACATTTGTTCAACTTACGTCGCTCCTATTTCAGATAGCGTACTGGGCTGGGCGGCATCTCAAAGCGGGTGGAATGGCGAGTAAAATGCACTCTTAAACATCTATGATAGGGCAATCAGAGACCCGATTAGATCATTTTATATTTTGGTTAATATAAGAATTCAGCGAAATTCTATCACATTTGTTCAATTTACGTCGCTCCTATTTCAGATAGCGAATTGGGCTAAGCGGCATCTCAAAGCACATGGAATGGCGAGTGAAATGCACTATTAAACTTCTAGGGTAGGGCGAACAGAGACCCGAATAGATCATTTTATGTTACGGTTAATATAAGAATTCAGCGTAATTCTATCACATTTGTTCAACTAACGTCGCTCCTATTTCAGATAGCTTATTGGGCTAAGCGGCATCTCAAAGCGCATGAAATGACGAGTAAAATGCACTATTAAACTTCTAGGGTAGGGCAATCAGAGACCCGATTAGATCATTTTATATTATGGTTAATTTAAGAATTCAGCAAAATTCTATCACATTTGTTCAATTTACGTCGTTCCTATTTCAGATAGGATACTGGGCTAGGCGGCATCTTAAAGCGCGTGGAATGGCGAGTGAAATGCACTATTAATCTTCTATGATAGGGCAATCAGAGACCCGATTAGATCATTTTATATTTTGGTTAATATAAGAATTCAGCGTAATTCTATCACATTTGTTCAATTTACGTCGCTCCTATATCAGATAGCATATTGGGCTAAGCGGCATCTCAAAGCGCATGAAATGGCGAGTAAAATGCACTATTAAACTTCTCGGGTAAGGCAAACAGAGACCCGATTAGATCATTTTATATTACGGTTAATATAAGAATTCAGCGTAATTCTGTCACATTCGTTCAACTTACGTAGCTCCTATTTCAGATAGCGTACTGGGCTAGGCGGCATCTTAAAGCGCGTGGAATGGCGAGTAAAATGCACTATTAAACTTCTATGATAGGGCAATCAGAGACCCAATTAGATCATTTTATATTTTGGTTAATATAAGAATTCAGCGAAATTCTATCACATTTGTTCAATATACGTCGCTCCAATTTCAGATAGCTTATTGGGCTAAGCGGCATCGCAAAGCGCATGAATTGACGAGTGAAATGCACTATTAAACTTCTTGGGTAGGGCGAACAAAGACCCGATTAGATCATTTTACATTAAGGTTAATATAAGAATTCAGCGAAATTCTATCACATTTGTTCAATTTACATCGCTCCTATTTCAGATAGCGACTTGTGCTAAGCGGCATCTCAAAGCGCAAGAAATGGCGAGTAAAATGCACTATTAAACTTCTAGGGTAGGGCAAACAGAGACCCCATTAGATCATTTTATATTATGGTTAATTTAAGAATTCAGCGAAATTCTATCACATTTGTTCAATTTACGTCGCTCCTATTTCAGATAGCGTATTGGGCTAAGCGGTATCTCAAAGCGCATGAAATGGCGAGTAAAATGCACTATTAAACTTCTAGGGTAGGGCAATCAGAGACCCGATTAGATCCTTTTATATTTTGGTTAATAAATGAATTCATCGAAATTCTGTGACATTTGTTCAACTTACGTAGCTCCTATTTCAGATAGCGTACTGGGCTAGGCGGCAACATAAAGCGCGTGGAATGGTGAGTAAAATGCACTATTAAACTTCTAGGGTAGGGCAATCAGAGACCCGATTAGATCATTTTATATTATGGTTAATACAAGAATTCAGCGTAATTCTATCACATTTGTTCAATTTACGTCGCTCCTATTTCATATAGCGTATTGTGCTGAGTGGCATCTCCATGCGCATGAAATGGCGAGTAAAATGCACTATTAAACTTCTAGGATAAGGCAAATGGAGACCCGATTAGACCATTTTATATTACGGTTAATATAAGAATTCAGCGTTATTATATCACATTTGTTCAACTTACGTCGCTCCTATTTCAGATAGCGTACTCGGATAGGCGGCATCTTAAAGCGCGTGGAAAGGCGAGTAAAATGCACTATTAAACTTCGAGGGTAATGCAAACAGAGACCCGATTAGATCATTTTATATTACGGTTAATATAAGATTTCAGGGAAATTCTATCACATTTGTTCAATTTACGTCGCTCCTATTTCAGATAGCAATTGGGCTAAGCGGCATCTCAAAGCGCATGAAATGACGAGAGAAATGCACTATTAAACTTCTTGGGTAGGGCGAACAGAGACCCGATTACATCATTTTATATTATGGTTAATATAAGAATTCAGCGATATTCTATCGCATTTGTTCAATTTGCGTCGCTCCTATTTCAGATAGCGTATTGGGCTAAGCGGCATCTCAAAGCGCATGAAATGACGAATAAAATGCACTATTAAACTTCTTGGGTAGGGCGAACAAAGACCCGATTAGATCATTTTACATTAAGGTTAATATAAGAATTCAGCGAAATTCTATCACATTTGTTCAATTTACATCGCTCCTATTTCAGATAGCGACTTGTGCTAAGCGGCATCTCAAAGCGCAAGAAGTGGCGAGTAAAATGCACTATTAAACTTCTAGGGTAGGGCAAACAGAGACCCCATTAGATCATTTTATATTTTGGTTAATAAATGAATTCATCGAAATTCTGTGACATTTGTTCAACTTACGTAGCTCCTATTTCAGATAGCGTACTGGGCTAGGCGGCAACATAAAGCGCGTGGAATGGTGAGTAAAATGCACTATTAAACTTCTAGGGTAGGGCAATCAGAGACCCGATTAGATCATTTTATATTATGGTTAATACAAGAATTCAGCGTAATTCTATCACATTTGTTCAATTTACGTCGCTCCTATATCAGATAGCATATTGGGCTAAGCGGCATCTCAAAGCGCATGAAATGGCGAGTAAAATGCACTATTAAACTTCTAGGATAAGGCAAACAGAGACCCGATTAGATCATTTTATATTACGGTTAACATAAGAATTCAGCGTAATTCTGTGACATTTGTTCAACTTACGTAGCTCCTATTTCGGATAGCGTACTGGGCTAGGCGGCAACTTAAAGCGCGTGGAATGTCCAGTAAAATGCACTATTAAACTTCTATGATAGGGCAATCAGAGACCCGATTAGATCATTTTATATTTTGGTTAATATAAGAATTCAGCGTAATTCTATCACATTTGTTCAATTTACGTCGCTCCAATTTCAGATAGCTTATTGGGCTAAGCGGCATCGCAAAGCGCATGAATTGACGAGTGAAATGCACTATTAAACTTCTTGGGTAGGGCGAACAAAGACCCGATTAGATCATTTTACATTAAGGTTAATATAAGAATTCAGCGAAATTCTATCACATTTGTTCAATTTACATCGCTCCTATTTCAGATAGCGTATTGGGCTAAGCGGCATCTCAAAGCGCATTAAATGACGAGAGAAATGCACTATTAAACTTCTTGGGTAGGGCGAACAGAGACCCGATTACATCATTTTATATTATGGTTAATTTAAGAATTCAGCAAAATTCTATCACATTTGTTCAATTTACGTCGCTCCTATTTCAGATAGCGTGCTGGGCTACGCGGTATCTTAAAGCGCGTGGAAGGGCGAGTAAAATGCACTACTAAACTTCTATGATAGGGCAATCAGAGTCCCGTTTAGATCATTTTATATTTTCTTTAATATAAGATTTCAGGGAATTCTATCATATTTGTTCAACTTACGTCGCTCCTATTTCAGATAGCGTACTGGGCTACGCGGTATCTTAATGCGCGTGGAATGGCGAGTAAAATACAGTATTAAACTTCTAGGATAAGGCAAACAGAGACCCGATTAGATCATTTTATATTACGGTTAATATAAGATTTCAGGGAAATTCTATCACATTTGTTCAATTTACGTCGCTCCTATTTCAGATAGCAATTGGGCTAAGCGGCATCTCAAAGCGCATGAAATGACGAGAGAAATGCACTATTAAACTTCTTGGGTAGGGCGAACAGAGACCCGATTACATCATTTTATATTATGGTTAATATAAGAATTCAGCGATATTCTATCGCATTTGTTCAATTTGCGTCGCTCCTATTTCAGATAGCGTATTGGGCTAAGCGGCATCTCAAAGCGCATGAAATGACGAATAAAATGCACTATTAAGCTTCTACGCTAGGGCGAACAGAGACCCGATTAGATCATTTAACATTATGGTAAATAAAAGAATCCAGCGAAATTCTATCACATTTGTTCAATTTACGTCGCTCCTATTTCAGATAGCGTACTGGGCTAGGCGGCATCTCAAAGCGCATGAAATGACGAGTAAAATGCTCTATTAAACTTCTAGGGTAGGGCAAACAGAGACCCGATTAGGTCATTTTATATTTTGGGTAATATAAGAATTCAGCGAAATCCTATCACATTTGTTCATTTTACGTCGCTCCTATTTCAGATAGCGTATTGGGCTAGCGGCATCTCAAAGCGCAAGAAATGGCGAGTAAAATTCACTATTAAACTTCTAGGGGAGGGCAAACAGAGACCCCATTAGATCATTTTATATTTTGGTTAATATAAGAATTCAGCGAAATTCTATCACATTTTTTCAATTTACGTCGCTCCTATTTCAGATAGCGTATTGGGCTAAGCGGTATCTCAAAGCGCATGAAATGGCGAGTAAAATGCACTATTAAACTTCTAGGGTAGGGCAATCAGAGACCCGATTAGATCATTTTATATTTTGGTTAATAAAGGAATTCATCGAAATTCTGTGACATTTGTTCAACTTACGTAGCTCCTATTTCAGATAGCGTACTGGGCTAGGCGGCAACATAAAGCGCGTGGAATGGTGAGTAAAATGCACTATTAAACTTCTAGGGTAGGGCAATCAGAGACCCGATTAGATCATTTTATATTATGGTTAATACAAGAATTCAGCGTAATTCTATCACATTTGTTCAATTTACGTCGCTCCTATATCAGATAGCATATTGGGCTAAGCGGCATCTCAAAGCGCATGAAATGCCGAGTAAAATGCACTATTAAATTTCTAGGATAAGGCAAACAGAGACCCGATTAGATCATTTTATATTACGGTTAACATAAGAATTCAGCGTAATTCTCTGACATTTGTTCAACTTACGTAGCTCCTATTTCGGATAGCGTACTGGGCTAGGCGACAACTTAAAGCGCGTGGAATGTCCAGTAAAATGCACTATTAAACTTCTATGATAGGGCAATCAGAGACCCGATTAGATCATTTTATATTTTGGTTAATATAAGAATTCAGCGTAATTCTATCACATTTGTTCAATTTACGTCGCTCCTATATCAGATAGCATATTGGGCTAAGCGGCATCTCAAAGCGCATGAAATGGCGAGTAAAATGCACTATTAAACTTCTAGGATAAGGCAAACAGAGACCCGATTAGATCATTTTATATTACGGTTAACATAAGAATTCAGCGTAATTCTGTGACATTTGTTCAACTTACGTAGCTCCTATTTCGGATAGCGTACTGGGCTAGGCGGCAACTTAAAGCGCGTGGAATGTCCAGTAAAATGCACTATTAAACTTCTATGATAGGGCAATCAGAGACCCGATTAGATCATTTTATATTTTGGTTAATATAAGAATTCAGCGTAATTCTATCACATTTGTTCAATTTACGTCGCTCCAATTTCAGATAGCTTATTGGGCTAAGCGGCATCGCAAAGCGCATGAATTGACGAGTGAAATGCACTATTAAACTTCTTGGGTAGGGCGAACAAAGACCCGATTAGATCATTTTACATTAAGGTTAATACAAGAATTCAGCGAAATTCTATCACATTTGTTCAATTTACATCGCTCCTATTTCAGATAGCGTATTGGGCTAAGCGGCATCTCAAAGCGCATTAAATGACGAGAGAAATGCACTATTAAACTTCTTGGGTAGGGCGAACAGAGACCCGATTACATCATTTTATATTATGGTTAATTTAAGAATTCAGCAAAATTCTATCACATTTGTTCAATTTACGTCGCTCCTATTTCAGATAGCGTGCTGGGCTACGCGGTATCTTAAAGCGCGTGGAAGGGCGAGTAAAATTCACTACTAAACTTCTATGATAGGGCAATCAGAGTCCCGTTTAGATCATTTTATATTTTCTTTAATATAAGATTTCAGGGAAATTCTATCATATTTGTTCAACTTACGTCGCTCCTATTTCAGATAGCGTATTGGGCTATGCGGCATCTCAAAGCGCATGAAATGACGAGAGAAATGCACTATTATACTTCTTGGGTAGGGCGAACAGAGACCCGATTACATCATTTTATATTATGGTTAATTTAAGAATCAGCGAAATTCTATCACATTTTTTCAATTTACGTCGCTCCTATTTCAGATAGCGTATTGGGCTAAGCGGTATCTCAAAGCGCATGAAATGGCGAGTAAAATGCACTATTAAACTTCTAGGGTAGGGCAATCAGAGACCCGATTAGATCATTTTATATTTTGGTTAATAAAGGAATTCATCGAAATTCTGTGACATTTGTTCAACTTACGTAGCTCCTATTTCAGATAGCGTACTGGGCTAGGCGGCAACATAAAGCGCGTGGAATGGTGAGTAAAATGCACTATTAAACTTCTAGGGTAGGGCAATCAGAGACCCGATTAGATCATTTTATATTATGGTTAATACAAGAATTCAGCGTAATTCTATCACATTTGTTCAATTTACGTCGCTCCTATATCAGATAGCATATTGGGCTAAGCGGCATCTCAAAGCGCATGAAATGCCGAGTAAAATGCACTATTAAATTTCTAGGATAAGGCAAACAGAGACCCGATTAGATCATTTTATATTACGGTTAACATAAGAATTCAGCGTAATTCTCTGACATTTGTTCAACTTACGTAGCTCCTATTTCGGATAGCGTACTGGGCTAGGCGACAACTTAAAGCGCGTGGAATGTCCAGTAAAATGCACTATTAAACTTCTATGATAGGGCAATCAGAGACCCGATTAGATCATTTTATATTTTGGTTAATATAAGAATTCAGCGTAATTCTATCACATTTGTTCAATTTACGTCGCTCCTATATCAGATAGCATATTGGGCTAAGCGGCATCTCAAAGCGCATGAAATGGCGAGTAAAATGCACTATTAAACTTCTAGGGTAAGACAAACAGAGACCCGATTAGATCATTTTATATTACGGTTAATATAAGAATTCAGCGAAATTCTATCACAGTTGTTCAAGTTACGTCGCTCCTATTTCAGATAGCGTATTGGGCTAAGCGGCATCTCAAAGCGCATTAAATGACGAGAGGAATGCACTATTAAACTTCTTGGGTAGGGCGAACAGAGACCCGATTACATCATTTTATATTACGGTTAATATAAGAAATCAGCGTAATTCTGTCACATTCGTTCAACTTACGTAGCTCCTATTTCAGATAGCGTACTGGGCTAGGCGGCATCTTCAAGCGCGTGGAATGGCGAGTAAAATGCACTATTAAACTTCTATGATAGGGCAATCAGAGACCCGATTAGATCATTTTATATTTTGGTTAATATAAGAATTCAGCGAAATTCTATCACATTTGTTCAATATACGTCGCTCCAATTTCAGATAGCTTATTGGGCTAAGCGGCATCGCAAAGCGCAAGAATTGACGAGTGAAATGCACTATTAAACTTCTTGGGTAGGGCGAACAAAGACCCGATTAGATCATTTTACATTAAGGTTAATATAAGAATTCAGCGAAATTCTATCACATTTGTTCAATTTACATCGCTCCTATTTCAGATAGCGACTTGTGCTAAGCGGCATCTCAAAGCGCAAGAAGTGGCGAGTAAAATGCACTATTAAACTTCTAGGGTAGGGCAAACAGAGACCCCATTAGATCATTTTATATTATGGTTAATTTAAGAATTCAGCGAAATTCTATCACATTTGTTCAATTTACGTCGCTCCTATTTCAGATAGCGTATTGGGCTAAGCGGTATCTCAAAGCGCATGAAATGGCGAGTAAAATGCACTATTAAACTTCTATGATAGGGCAATCAGAGTCCCGTTTAGATCATTTTATATTTTCTTTAATATAAGATTTCCGGGAAATTCTATCACATTTGCTCAACTTACGTCGCTCCTATTTCAGATAGCGTACTGGGCTAGGCGGCATCTCAAAGCGGGTGGAATGGCGAGTAAAATGCACTCTTAAACATCTATGATAGGGCAATCAGAGACCCGATTAGATCATTTTATATTTCGTTTACTATAACATTTCAGGGAAATTCTATCACATTTGTTCAATTTACGTCGCTCCTATTTCAGATAGCGTATTGGGCTAAGCGGCATCTCAAAGCGCAAGAAATGGCGAGTAAAATGCACTATTAAGCTTCTAGGGTTGGGCACATAGAGACCCGATTAGATCATTTTATATTATGGTTAATTTAAGAATTCAGCGAAATCCTATCACATTTGTTCAATTTACGTCGCTCATATTTCAGACAGCGTATTGGGCTAAGCGGCACCTCAAAGCGCATGAAATGGCGAGTAAAATGCACTATTAAGCTTCTAGGGTAGGGCAATCAGAGACCCGATTAGATCATTTCATATTTTGGTTAATATAAGAATTCAGCGAAATTCTATCACATTTGTTCAATTTACGTCGCTCCTATTTCAGATGGCGTACTGGGGTATGCGGCATCTCAGAGCGCATGAAATGGCGAGTGAAATGCACTATTAAACTTCTCGGCTAGGGCGAACAGAGACCCGATTAGATCATTTTATATTATGGTTAATTTAAGAATTCAGCAAAATTCTATCACATTTGTTCAATTTACGTCGCTGATATTTCAGATAGCGTATTGGGCTAAGCGGCATCTCAAAGCGCAAGAAATGGCGAGTAAAATGCACTATTAAACTTCTAGGGTAGGGCAAACAGAGACCCGATAAGATCATTTTATATTATGGTTAATTTAAGAATTCAGCGAAACTCTATCACATTTGTTCAATTTACGTCGCTCCTATTTCAGATAGCGTACTGCGCTAGGCGGAATCTTAAAGCGCGTGGATTGGCGAGTAAAATGCACTATTAAACTTCTAGGGTAGGGCAATCAGAGACCCGATTAGATGATTTTATATTATGGTTAATTTAAGAATTCAGCAAAATTCTATCACATTTGTTCAATTTACGTCGCTCCTATTTCAGATAGCGTATTGGGCTAAGCGGCATCTCAAAGCGCAAGAAATGGCGAGTAAAATGCACTATTAAACTTCTATGATAGGGCAATCAGAGACCCGATTATATCATTTTATATTTTGGTTAATATAAGAATCCAGCGAAATTCTATCACATTTGTTCAATTTACGTCGCTCCTATTTCAGATAGCGTATTGGGCTAAGCGGCATCTCAAAGCGCACGAAAGGGCGAGTAAAATGCACTATTAAACTTCTAGGGTAGGGCAATCAGAGACCCGATAAGATCATTTTATATTTTGGTTAATACAAGAATTCAGCGAAATTCTATCACATTTGTTCAATTTACGTCGCTCCTATTTCAGATAGCGTATTGGGCTAAGCGGCATCTCAAGGCGCATGGAATGGCGAGTGAAATGCACTATTAAACTTATAGGGTAGGGCGAACAGAGACCCGAATAGATCATTTTATATTACGGTTAATATAAGAATTCAGCGTAATTCTATCACATTTGTTCAACTAACGTCGCTCCTATTTCAGATAGCGTATTGGGCTAAGCGGCATCTCAAAGCGCATGAAATGACGAGAGAAATGCACTATTAAACTTCTTGGGTAGGGCGAACAGAGACCCAATTACATCATTTTATATTATGGTTAATTTAAGAATTCAGCAAAATTCTATCACATTTGTTCAATTTACGTCGCTCCTATTTCAGATAGCGTGCTGGGCTACGCGGTATCTTAAAGCGCGTGGACGGGCGAGTAAAATGCACTACTAAACTTCTATGATAGGGCAATCAGAGTCCCGTTTAGATCATTTTATATTTTCTTTAATATAAGATTTCAGGGAAATTCTATCACATTTGTTCAACTTACGTCGCTCCTATTTCAGATAGCGTACTGGGCTGGGCGGCATCTCAAAGCGGGTGGAATGGCGAGTAAAATGCACTCTTAAACATCTATGATAGGGCAATCAGAGACCCGGTTAGATCATTTTATATTTTGGTTAATATAAGAATTCAGCGAAATTCTATCACATTTGTTCAATTTACGTCGCTCCTATTTCAGATAGCGTATTGGGCTAAGCGGCATCTCAAAGCACATGGAATGGCGAGTGAAATGCACTATTAAACTTCTAGGGTAGGGCGAACAGAGACCCGAATAGATCATTTTATGTTACGGTTAATATAAGAATTCAGCATAATTCTATCACATTTGTTCAACTAACGTCGCTCCTATTTCAGATAGCGTACTGCGCTAGGCGGCATCTTAAAGCGCGTGGAAGGGCGAGTAAAATGCACTACTAAACTTCTATGATAGGGCAATCAGAGTTCCGAATAGAACATTTTATATTTTGTTTACTATAACATTTCAGGGAAATTCTATCACATTTGTTCAATTTACGTGGCTCCTATTTCAGATAGCGTATTGGGATAAGCGGCATCTCAAAGCGCAAGAAATGGCGAGTAAAATGCACTATTAAGCTTCTAGAGTTGGGCACATAGAGACCCGATTAGATCATTTTATATTATGGTTAATTTAAGAATTCAGCGAAATCCTATCACATTTGTTCATTTTACGTCGCTCCGATTTCAGATAGCGTATTGGGCTAAGCGGCATTTCAAAGCGCATGAAATGGCGAGTAAAATGCACTATTAAACTTCTAGGGCAGGGCGAACAGAGATCCGATTAGATCATTTTACATTAAGGTTAATATAAGTATTCAGGGAACTTCTATCACATTTGTTCAATTTACGTCGCTCCTATTTCAGACAGCTTATTGGGCTAAGCGGCATCTCAAAGCGCATGAAATGACGAGTAAAATGCACTATTAAACTTCTAGGGTAGGGCAATCAGAGACCCGATTAGATCATTTTATATTATGGTTAATTTAAGAATTCAGCAAAATTCTATCACATTTGTTCAATTTACGTCGCTCCTATATCAGATAGCATATTGGGCTAAGCGGCATCTCAAAGCGCATGAAATGGCGAGTAAAATGCACTATTAAACTTCTAGGGTAAGGCAAACAGAGACCCGATTAGATCATTTTATATTACGGTTAATATAAGAATTCAGCGAAATTCTATCACATTTGTTCAATTTACGTCGCTCCTATTTCAGATAGCGTATTGGGCTAAGCGGCATCTCAAAGCGCATGAAATGACGAGAGAAATGCACTATTAAACTTCTTGGGTAGGGCGAACAGAGACCCGATTACATCATTTTATATTATGGTTAATTTAAGAATTCAGCAAAATTCTATCACATTTGTTCAATTTACGTCGCTCCTATTTCAGATAGCGTGCTGGGCTACGCGGTATCTTAAAGCGCGTGGACGGGCGAGTAAAATTCACTACTAAACTTCTATGATAGGGCAATCAGAGTCCCGTTTAGATCATTTTATATTTTCTTTAATATAAGATTTCAGGGAAATTCTATCACATTTGTTCAACTTACGTCGCTCCTATTTCAGATAGCGTACTGGGCTAGGCGGCATCTCAAAGCGGGTGGAATGGCGAGTAAAATGCACTCTTAAACATCTATGATAGGGCAATCAGAGACCCGATTAGATCATTTTATATTTCGTTTACTATAACATTTCAGGGAAATTCTATCACATTTGTTCAATTTACGTCGCTCCTATTTCAGAAAGCGTACTCGGATAGGCGGCATCTCAAAGCGCATGAAATGGCGAGCAAAATGCACTATTAAACTTCTAGGATAAGGCAAACAGAGACCCGATTAGATCATTTTATATTACGGTTAATATAAGAAATCAGCGTAATTCTGTCACATTCGTTCAACTTACGTAGCTCCTATTTCAGATAGCGTACTGGGCTAGGCGGCATCTTAAAGCGCGTGGAATGGCGAGTAAAATGCACTATTAAACTTCTATGATAGGGCAATCAGAGACCCGATTAGATCATTTTATATTTTGGTTAATATAAGAATTCAGCGAAATTCTATCACATTTGTTCAATATACGTCGCTCCAATTTCAGATAGCTTATTGGGCTAAGCGGCATCGCAAAGCGCATGAATTGACGAGTGAAATGCACTATTAAACTTCCTGGGTAGGGCAAACAGAGACCCCATTACATCATTTTATATTATGGTTAATTTAAGAATTCAGCGAAATTCTATCACATTTGTTCAATTTACGTCGCTCCTATTTCAGATAGCGTATTGGGCTAAGCGGTATCTCAAAGCGCATGAAATGGCGAGTAAAATGCACTATTAAACTTCTAGGGTAGGGCAATCAGAGACCCGATTAGATCATTTTATATTTTGGTTAATAAAGGAATTCATCGAAATTCTGTGACATTTGTTCAACTTACGTAGCTCCTATTTCAGATAGCGTACTGGGCTAGGCGGCAACATAAAGCGCGTGGAATGGTGAGTAAAATGCACTATTAAACTTCTAGGGTAGGGCAATCAGAGACCCGATTAGATCATTTTATATTATGGTTAATACAAGAATTCAGCGTAATTCTATCACATTTGTTCAATTTACGTCGCTCCTATATCAGATAGCATATTGGGCTAAGCGGCATCTCAAAGCGCATGAAATGCCGAGTAAAATGCTCTATTAAATTTCTAGGATAAGGCAAACAGAGACCCGATTAGATCATTTTATATTACGGTTAATATAAGAATTCAGCGAAATTCTATCACAGTTGTTCAAGTTACGTCGCTCCTATTTCAGATAGCGTATTGGGCTAAGCGGCATCTCAAAGCGCATTAAATGACGAGAGGAATGCACTATTAAACTTCTTCGGTAGGGCGAACAGAGACCCGATTACATCATTTTATATTATGGTTAATTTAAGAATTCAGCAAAATTCTATCACATTTGTTCAATTTACGTCGCTCCTATTTCAGATAGCGTGCTGGGCTACGCGGTATCTTAAAGCGCGTGGAAGGGCGAGTAAAATGCACTACTAAACTTCTATGATAGGGCAATCAGAGTCCCGTTTAGATCATTTTATATTTTCTTTAATATAAGATTTCAGGGAAATTCTATCACATTTGTTCAACTTACGTCGCTCCTATTTCAGATAGCGTATTGGGCTATGCGGCATCACAAAGCGCATGAAATGACGAGAGAAATGCACTATTAAACTTCTTGGGTAGGGCGAACAGAGACCCGATTACATCATTTTATATTATGGTTAATTTAAGAATTCAGCAAAATTCTATCACATTTGTTCAATTTACGTCGCTCCTATTTCAGATAGCGTACTGGGCTACGCGGTATCTTAAAGCGCGTGGAATGGCGAGTAAAATGCACTATTAAACTTCTAGGATAAGGCAAACGGAGACCCGATTAGACCATTTTATATTACGGTTAATATAAGAATTCAGCGTTATTCTATCACATTTGTTCAACATACGTCGCTCCTATTTCAGATAGCGTATTGGGCTAAGCGGCATCTCAAAGCGTATGAAATGACGAGAGAGATGCACTATTAAATTTCTTGGGTAGGGCGAACAGAGACCCGATTAAGTCATTTCATATTATGGTTAATTTAAGAATTCAGCGAAATTCTATCACATTTGTTCAATTTACGTCACTCCTATTTCAGATAGCGTATTGGGCTAAGCGGCATCTCAAAGCGCATGAAATGGCGAGTAAAATGGACTATTAAACTTCTAGGATAAGGCAAACAGAGACCCGATTAGACCATTTTATATTACGGTTAACATAAGAATTCAGCGTAATTCTGTGACATTTGTTCAACTTACGTAGCTCCTATTTCAGATAGCGTACTGGGCTAGGCGGCAACTTAAACCGCGTGGAATGGCGAGTAAAATGCACTATTAAACTTCTAGGGTGGGGCAATCAGAGACCCGATAAGATCATTTTATATTACGGTTAATATAAGAATTCAGCGAAGTTCTATCACATTTGTTCAATTTACGTCACTCCTATTTCAGATAGCGTATTGGGCTAAGCGGCATCTCAAAGCGCATGAAATGGCGAGTAAAATGGACTATTAAACTTCTAGGATAAGGCAAACAGAGACCCGATTAGACCATTTTATATTACGGTTAACATAAGAATTCAGCGTAATTCTGTGACATTTGTTCAACTTACGTAGCTCCTATTTCAGATAGCGTACTGGGCTAGGCGGCATCTCAAAGCGTATGAAATGACGAGAGAGATGCACTATTAAATTTCTTGGGTAGGGCGAACAGAGACCCGATTAGGTCATTTCATATTATGGTTAATATAAGAATTCAGCGATATTCTATCGCATTTGTTCAATTTGCGTCGCTCCTATTTCAGATAGCGTATTGGGCTAAGCGGCATCTCAAAGCGCATGAAATGACGAATAAAATGCACTATTAAGCTTCTACGCTAGGGCGAACAGAGACCCGATTAGATCATTTAACATTATGGTAAATAAAAGAATCCAGCGAAATTCTATCACATTTGTTCAATTTACGTCGCTCCTATTTCAGATAGCGTACTGGGCTAGGCGGCATCTCAAAGCGCATGAAATGACGAGTAAAATGCTCTATTAAACTCCTAGGGTAGGGCAAACAGAGACCCGATTAGGTCATTTCATATTATGGTTAATTTAAGAATTCAGCGAAATTCTATCACATTTGTTCAAGTTACATCGCTCCTATTTCAGATAGCTTATTGGGCTAAGCGGCATCTCAAAGCGCATGAAATGGCGAGTAAAATGCACTATTAAACTTCTAGGATAAGGCAAACAGAGACCCGATTAGATCATTTTATATTACGGTTAATATAAGAATTCAGCGTAATTCTGTCACATTTGTTCAAGTTACGTAGCTCCTATTTCAGATAGCGTACTGGGCTAGGCGGCAACTTAAACCGCGTGGAATGGCGAGTAAAATGCACTATTAAACTTCTAGGGTGGGGCAATCAGAGACCCGATAAGATCATTTTATATTACGGTTAATATAAGAATTCAGCGAAGTTCTATCACATTTGTTCAATTTACGTCACTCCTATTTCAGATAGCGTATTGGGCTAAGCGGCATCTCAAAGCGCATGAAATGGCGAGTAAAATGGACTATTAAACTTCTAGGATAAGGCAAACAGAGACCCGATTAGACCATTTTATATTACGGTTAACATAAGAATTCAGCGTAATTCTGTGACATTTGTTCAACTTACGTAGCTCCTATTTCAGATAGCGTACTGGGCTAGGCGGCAACTTAAAGCGCGTGGAATGGCGAGTAAAATGCACTACTAAACTTCTATGATAGGGCAATCAGAGACCCGATTAGATCATTTTATATTTTGGTTAATATAAGAATTCAGCGAAATTCTATCACATTTTTTCAATTTACGTCGCTCCTATTTCAGATAGTGTACTGGGCTAGGCGGCATCTCAAAGCGCATGGATTGGCGAGTGAATTGCACTATTAAACTTCTAGGGTAGGGCGAACAGACACCCGAATAGATCATTTTATATTACGGTTAATATAAGAATGCAGCGTAATTCTATCACATTTGTTCAACTAACGTCGCTCCTATTTCAGATAGCGTACTGGGCTAGGCGGCATCTTAAAGCGCGTGGAAGGGCGAGTAAAATGCACCTCTAAACTTCTATGATAGGGCAATCAGAGTTCCGAATAGATCATTTTATATTTTGTTTACTATAACATTTCAGGGAAATTCTATCACATTTGTTCAATTTACGTCGCTCCTATTTCAGATAGCGTATTGGGCTAAGCGGCATCTCAAAGCGCAAGAAATGGCGAGTAAAATGCACTATTAAGCTTCTAGGGTTGGGCAATCAGAGACCCGATTAGATCATTTTATATTTTGGTTAATATAAGAATTCAGCGTAATTCTATCACATTTGTTCAATTTACGTCGCTCCTATATCAGATAGCATCATTGGGCTAAGCGGCATCTCAAAGCGCATGAAATGACGAGTAAAATGCACTATTAAACTTCTAGGGTAGGGCAATCAGAGACCCGATTAGATCATTTTATATTATGGTTAATTTAAGAATTCAGCAAAATTCTATCACATTCGTTCAATTTACGTCGCTCCTATTTCAGATAGCTATTGGGCTAAGCGGCATCTCAAAGCGCATGAAATGACGAGTAAAATGCACTATTAAACTTCTAGGGTAGGGCAATCAGAGACCCGATTAGATCATTTTACATTTAGGTTAATATAAGTATTCAGGGAACTTCTATCACATTTGTTCAATTTACGTCGCTCCTATTTCAGACAGCTTATTGGGCTAAGCGTAATCTCAAAGCGCATGAAATGACGAGTAAAATGCACTATTAAACTTCTAGGGTAGGGCAATCAGAGACCCGATTAGATCATTTTATATTATGGCTAATTTAAGAATTCAGCAAAATTCTATCACATTTGTTCAATTTACGTCGCTCCTATTTCAGACAGCTTATTGGGCTAAGCGTAATCTCAAAGCGCATGAAATGACGAGTAAAATGCACTATTAAACTTCTAGGGTAGGGCAATCAGAGACCCGATTAGATCATTTTATATTATGGCTAATTTAAGAATTCAGCAAAATTCTATCACATTTGTTCAATTTACGTCGTTCCTATTTCAGATAGCATACTGGGCTAGGCGGCATCTTAAAGCGCGTCGAATGGCGAGTGAAATGCACTATTAATCTTCTATGATAGGGCAATCAGAGACCCGATTAGATCATTTTATATTTTGGTTAATATAAGAATTCAGCGTAATTCTATCACATTTGTTCAATTTACGTCGCTCCTATATCAGATAGCATATTGGGCTAAGCGGCATCTCAAAGCGCATAAAATGGCGAGTAACATGCACTATTAAACTTCTAGGGTAAGGCAAACAGAGACCCGATTACATCATTTTATATTACGGTTAACATAAGAATTCAGCGTAATTCTGTGACATTTGTTCAACTTACGTAGCTCCTATTTCAGATAGCGTACTGGGCTAGGCGGCAACTTAAAGCGCGTGGAATGTCCAGTAAAATGCACTATTAAACTTCTATGATAGGGCAATCAGAGACCCGATTAGATCATTTTATATTTTGGTTAATATAAGAATCCAGCGAAATTCTATCACATTTGTTCAATTTACGTCGCTCCTATTTCAGACAGCGTATTGGGCTAAGCGGCATCTCACAGCGTACGAAAGGGCGAGTAAAATGCACTATTAAGCTTCTAGGGTTGGGCACATAGAGACCCGATTAGATCATTTTATATTATGGTTAATTTAAGAATTCAGCGAAATCCTATCACATTTGTTCATTTTACGTCGCTCCTATTTCAGATAGCGTATTGGGCTAAGCGGCATCTCAAAGTGCATGAAATGGCGAGTAAAATGCACTATTAAACTTCTAGGGCAGGGCGAACAGAGACCCGATTAGATCATTTTACATTAAGGTTAATATAAGTATTCAGGGAACTTCTATCACATTTGTTCAATTTCCGTCGCTCCTATTTCAGACAGCTTATTGGGCTAAGCGGCATCTCAAAGCGCATGAAATGACGAGTAAAATGCACTATTAAACTTCTAGGGTAGGGCAATCAGAGACCCGATTAGATCATTTTATATTATGGTTAATTTAAGAATTCAGCAAAATTCTATCACATTTGTTCAATTTACGTCGTTCCTATTTCAGATAGGATACTGGGCTAGGCGGCATCTTAAAGCGCGTGGAATGGCGAGTGAAATGCACTATTAATCTTCTATGATAGGGCAATCAGAGACCCGATTAGATCATTTTATATTTTGGTTAATATAAGAATTCAGCGTAATTCTATCACATTTGTTCAATTTACGTCGCTCCTATATCAGATAGCATCATTGGGCTAAGCGGCATCTCAAAGCGCATGAAATGGCGAGTAAAATGCACTATTAAACTTCTAGGGTAAGGCAAACAGAGACCCGATTAGATCATTTTATATTACGGTTAATATGAGAATTCAGCGAAATTCTATCACATTTGTTCAATTTACGTCGCTCCTATTTCAGATAGCGTATTGGGCTAAGCGGCATCTCAAAGCGCATGAAATGACGAGAGAAATGCACTATTAAACTTCTTGGGTAGGGCGAACAGAGACCCGATTACATCATTTTATATTATGGTTAATTTAAGAATTCAGCAAAATTCTATCACATTTGTTCAATTTACGTCGCTCCTATTTCAGATAGCGTGCTGGGCTACGCGGTATCTTAAAGCGCGTGGACGGGCGAGTAAAATGCACTACTAAACTTCTATGATAGGCCAATCAGAGTCCCGTTTAGATCATTTTATATTTTCTTTAATATAAGGTTTCAGGGAAATTCTATCACATTTGTTCAACTTACGTCGCTCCTATTTCAGATAGCGTACTGGGCTAGGCGGCATCTCAAAGCGGGTGGAATGGCGAGTAAAATGCACCCTTAAACATCTATGATAGGGCAATCAGAGACCCGATTAGATCATTTTATATTTTGGTTAATATAAGAATCCAGCGAAATTCTATCAAATTTGTTCAATTTACGTCGCTGCTATTTCAGATAGCGTATTGGGCTAAGCGGCATCTCACAGCGCACGAAAGGGCGAGTAAAATGCACTATTAAGCTTCTAGGGTTGGGCACATAGAGACCCGATTAGATCATTTTATATTATGGTTAATTTAAGAATTCAGCGAAATCCTATCACATTTGTTCATTTTACGTCGCTCCTATTTCAGATAGCGTATTGGGCTAAGCGGCTTCTCAAAGCGCATGAAATGGCGAGTAAAATGCACTATTAAACTTCTAGGGCAGGGCGAACAGAGACACGATTAGATCATTTTACATTTAGGTTAATATAAGTATTCAGGGAACTTCTATCACATTTGTTCAATTTACGTCGCTCCTATTTCAGACAGCTTATTGGGCTAAGCGTAATCTCAAAGCGCATGAAATGACGAGTAAAATGCACTATTAAACTTCTAGGGTAGGGCAATCAGAGACCCGATTAGATCATTTTATATTATGGCTAATTTAAGAATTCAGCAAAATTCTATCACATTTGTTCAATTTACGTCGCTCCTATTTCAGATAGCGTATTGGGCTAAGCGGCATCTCAAAGCGCAAGAAATGGCGAGTACAATGCACTATTAAGCTTCTAGGGTTGGGCACATAGAGACCCGATTAGATCATTTTATATTATGGTTAATTTAAGAATTCAGCGAAATCCTATCACATTTGTTAATTTTACGTCGCTCCTATTTCAGATAGCGTATTGGGCTAAGCGGCATTTCAAAGCGCATGAAATGGCGAGTAAAATGCACTATTAAACTTCTCGGGCAGGGCGAACAGAGACCCGATTAGATCATTTTACATTAAGGTTAATATAAGTATTCAGGGAACTTCTATCACATTTGTTCAATTTACGTCGCTCCTATTTCAGACAGCTTATTGGGCTAAGCGGCATCTCAAAGCGCATGAAATGACGAGTAAAATGCACTATTAAACTTCTAGGGTAGGGCAATCAGAGACCCGATTAGATCATTTTATATTATGGTTAATTTAAGAATTCAGCAAAATTCTATCACATTTGTTCAATTTACGTCGCTCCTATATCAGATAGCATATTGGGCTAAGCGGCATCTCAAAGCGCATGAAATGGCGAGTAAAATGCACTATTAAACTTCTAGGGCAGGGCGAACAGAGACCCGATTAGATCATTTTACATTAAGGTTAATATAAGTATTCAGGGAACTTCTATCACATTTGTTCAATTTACGTCGCTCCTATTTCAGACAGCTTATTGGGCTAAGCGGCATCTCAAAGCGCATGAAATGACGAGTAAAATGCACTATTAAACTTCTAGGGTAGGGCAATCAGAGACCCGATTAGATCATTTTATATTATGGTTAATTTAAGAATTCAGCAAAATTCTATCACATTTGTTCAATTTACGTCGTTCCTATTTCAGATAGGATACTGGGCTAGGCGGCATCTTAAAGCGCGTGGAATGGCGAGTGAAATGCACTATTAATCTTCTATGATAGGGCAATCAGAGACCCGATTAGATCATTTTATATTTTGGTTAATATAAGAATTCAGCGTAATTCTATCACATTTGTTCAATCTACGTCGCTCCTATATCAGATAGCCTCATTGGGCTAAGCGGCATCTCAAAGCGCATGAAATGGCGAGTAAAATGCACTATTAAACTTCTAGGGTAAGGCAAACAGAGACTCGATTAGATCATTTTATATTACGGTTAATATAAGAATTCAGCGAAATTCTATCACATTTGTTCAATTTACGTCGCTCCTATTTCAGATAGCGTATTGGGCTAAGCGGCATCTCAAAGCGCATGAAATGACGAGAGAAATGCACTATTAAACTTCTTGGGTAGGGCGAACAGAGACCCGATTACATCATTTTATATTATGGTTAATTTAAGAATTCAGCAAAATTCTATCACATTTGTTCAATTTACGTCGCTCCTATTTCAGATAGCGTGCTGGCCTACGCGGTATCTTAAAGCGCGTGGACGGGCGAGTAAAATGCACTACTAAACTTCTATGATAGGCCAATCAGAGTCCCGTTTAGATCATTTTATATTTTCTTTAATATAAGGTTTCAGGGAAATTCTATCACATTTGTTCAACTTACGTCGCTCCTATTTCAGATAGCGTACTGGGCTAGGCGGCATCTCAAGGCGGGTGGAATGGCGAGTAAAATGCACCCTTAAACATCTATGATAGGGCAATCAGAGACCCGATTAGATCATTTTATATTTTGGTTAATATAAGAATCCAGCGAAATTCTATCACATTTGTTCAATTTACGTCGCTGCTATTTCAGATAGCGTATTGGGCTAAGCGGCATCTCACAGCGCACGAAAGGGCGAGTAAAATGCACTATTAAGCTTCTAGGGTTGGGCACATAGAGACCCGATTAGATCATTTTATATTATGGTTAATTTAAGAATTCAGCGATATCCTATCACATTTGTTCATTTTACGTCGCTCCTATTTCAGATACCGTATTGGGCTAAGCGGCTTCTCAAAGCGCATGAAATGGCGAGTAAAATGCACTATTAAACTTCTAGGGCAGGGCGATCAGAGACCCGATTAGATCATTTTACATTTAGGTTAATATAAGTATTCAGGGAACTTCTATCACATTTGTTCAATTTACGTCGCTCCTATTTCAGACAGCTTATTGGGCTAAGCGTAATCTCAAAGCGCATGAAATGACGAGTAAAATGCACTATTAAACTTCTAGGGTAGGGCAATCAGAGACCCGATTAGATAATTTTATATTATGGCTAATTTAAGAATTCAGCAAAATTCTATCACATTTGTTCAATTTACGTCGCTCCTATTTCAGATAGCGTATTGGGCTAAGCGGCATCTCAAAGCGCAAGAAATGGCGAGTACAATGCACTATTAAGCTTCTAGGGTTGGGCACATAGAGACCCGATTAGATCATTTTATATTATGTTTAATTTAAGAATTCAGCAAAATTCTATCACATTTGTTCAATTTACGTCGCTCCTATATCAGATAGCATATTGGGCTAAGCGGCATCTCAAAGCGCATGAAATGGCGAGTATAATGCACTATTAAACTTCTAGGGTAAGGCAAACAGAGACCCGATTAGATCATTTTATATTACTGTTAATATAAGAATTCAGCGAAATTCTATCACATTTGTTCAAATTACGTCGCTCCTATTTCAGATAGCGTATTGGGCTAAGCGGCATCTCAAAGCTCATGAAATGGCGAGTAAAATGCACTATTAAACTTCTAGGGTAAGGCAAGCAGAGACCCGATTAGATCATTATATATTACGGTTAATATAAGAATTCAGCGTAATTCTATCACATTTGTTCAACATGCGTCGCTCCTATTTCAGATAGCGTACTCTGATAGGCGGCATCCTAAAGCGCGTGGAATGGCGAGTAAAATGCACTGTTAAACTTCTAGGGTAATGCAAACAGAGACCCGATTAGATCATTTTATATTACGGTTAATATAAGATTTCAGGGAAATTCTATCACATTTGTTCAATTTACGTCGCTCCTATTTCAGATAGCTATTGGGCTAAGCGGCATCTCAAAGCGCATGAAATGACGAGTGAAATGCACTATTAAACTTCTTTGGTAGGGCGTACAGAGACCCGATTACATCATTTTATATTTTGGTTAATATAAGAATACAGCGAAATCCTATCACATTTGTTCAATTTACGTCGCTCCTATTTCAGATAGCGTACTCGGATAGGCGGCATCTTAAAGCGCGTGGAATGGTGAGTAAAATGCACTATTAAACTTCTAGGATAAGGCAAACAGAGACCCGATTAGATCATTTTATATTACGGTTAACATAAGAATTCAGCGTAATTCTGTGACATTTGTTCAACTTACGTAGCTCCTATTTCAGATAGCGTACTGGGCTAGGCGGCAACTTAAAGCGCGTGGAATGTCCAGTAAAATGCACTATTAAACTTCTATGATAGGGCAATCAGAGACCCGATTAGATAATTTTATATTTTGGTTAATATAAGAATCCAGCGAAATTCTATCACATTTGTTCAATTTACGTCGCTCCTATTTCAGACAGCGTATTGGGCTAAGCGGCATCTCACAGCGCACGAAAGGGCGAGTAAAATGCACTATTAAGCTTCTAGGGTTGGGCACATAGAGACCCGATTAGATCATTTTATATTATGGTTAATTTAAGAATTCAGCGAAATCCTATCACATTTGTTCATTTTACGTCGCTCCTATTTCAGATAGCGTGCTGGGCTACGCGGTATCTTAAAGCGCGTGGACGGGCGAGTAAAATGCACTACTAAACTTCTATGATAGGGCAATCAGAGTCCCGTTTAGATCATTTTATATTTTCTTTAATATAAGATTTCAGGGAAATTCTATCACATTTGTTCAACTTACGTCGCTCCTATTTCAGATAGCGTACTGGGCTAGGCGGCATCTCAAAGCGGGTGGAATGGCGAGTAAAATGCACTCTTAAACATCTATGATAGGGCAATCAGAGACCCGATTAGATCATTTTATATTTTGTTTACTATAACATTTAAGGGATTTCTATCACATTTGTTCAATTTACGTCGCTCCTCTTTCAGATAGCGTATTGGGCTAAGCGGCATTTCAAAGCGCATGAAATGGCGAGTAAAATGCACTATTAAACTTCTAGGGCAGGGCGAACAGAGACCCGATTAGATCATTTTACGTTAAGGTTAATATAAGTATTCAGGGAACTTCTATCACATTTGTTCAATTTACGTCGCTCCTATTTCAGATAGCTTATTGGGCTAAGCGGCAACTCAGAGCGCATGAAAGACGAGTGAAATGCACTGTTAAACTTCTAGGGTAGGGCGAACAAAGACCCGATTAGATCATTTTACATTAAGGTTAAAATAAGAATTCAGCGAAATTCTATCACATTTGTTCAATTTACGTCGCTCCTATATCAGATAGCATATTGGGCTAAGCGGCATCTCAAAGCGCATGAAATGGCGAGTAAAATGCACTATTAAACTTCTAGGGTAAGGCAAACAGAGACCCGATTAGATCATTTTATATTTTGGTTAATATAAGAATTCAGCGAAATTCTATCACATTTTTTCAATTTACGTCGCTCCTATTTCAGATAGTGTACTGGGCTAGGCGGCATCTCAAAGCGCATGGAATGGCGAGTGAAATGCACTATTAAACTTCTAGGGTAGGGCGAACAGACACCCGAATAGATCATTTTATATTACGGTTAATATAAGAATGCAGCGTAATTCTATCACATTTGTTCAACTAACGTCGCTCCTATTTCAGATAGCGTACTGGGCTAGGCGGCATCTTAAAGCGCGTGGAAGGGCGAGTAAAATGCACTTCTAAACTTCTATGATAGGGCAATCAGAGTTCCGAATAGATCATTTTATATTTTGTTTACTATAACATTTCAGGGAAATTCTATCACATTTGTTCAATTTACGTCGCTCCTATTTCAGATAGCGTATTGGGCTAAGCGGCATCTCAAAGCGCAAGAAATGGCGAGTAAAATGCACTATTAAGCTTCTAGGGTTGGGCACATATAGACCCGATTAGATCATTTTATATTATGGTTAATTTAAGAATTCAGCGAAATCCTATCACATTTGTTCATATTACGTCGCTCCTATTTCAGATAGCGTATTGGGCTAAGCGGCATCTCAAAGCGCAAGAAATGGCGAGTAAAATTCACTATTAAACTTCTAGGGTAGGGCAAACAGAGACCCCATTAGATCATTTTATATTTTGGTTAATATAAGAATTCAGCGAAATTCTATCACATTTTTTCAATTTACGTCGCTCCTATTTCAGATAGTGTACTGGGCGAGGCGGCATCTTAAAGCGCGTGGAAGGGCGAGTAAAATGCACTACTAAACGTCTACGATAGGGCAATCAGAGTCCCGTTTAGATCATTTTATATTTTCTTTAATATAAGATTTCAGGGAAATTCTATCACATTTGTTCAATTTACGTCGCTCCTATTTCAGATAGCTATTGGGCTAAGCGGCATCTCAAAGCGCATGAAATGACGAGAGAAATGCACTATTAAACTTCTCGGGCAGGGCGAACAGAGACCCGATTAGATCATTTTACATTAAGGTTAATATAAGTATTCAGGGAACTTCTATCACATTTGTTCAATTTACGTCGCTCCTATTTCAGACAGCTTATTGGGCTAAGCGGCATCTCAAAGCGCATGAAATGACGAGTAAAATGCACTATTAAACTTCTAGGGTAGGGCAATCAGAGACCCTATTAGATCATTTTATATTATGGTTAATTTAAGAATTCAGCAAAATTCTATCACATTTGTTCAATTTACGTCGCTCCTATATCAGATAGCATATTGGGCTAAGCGGCATCTCAAAGCGCATGAAATGGCGAGTAAAATGCACTATTAAACTTCTAGGGCAGGGCGAACAGAGACCCGATTAGATCATTTTACATTAAGGTTAATATAAGTATTCAGGGAACTTCTATAACATTTGTTCAATTTACGTCGCTCCTATTTCAGACAGCTTATTGGGCTAAGCGGCATCTCAAAGCGCATGAAATGACGAGTAAAATGCACTATTAAACTTCTAGGGTAGGGCAATCAGAGACCCGATTAGATCATTTTATATTATGGTTAATTTAAGAATTCAGCAAAATTCTATCACATTTGTTCAATTTACGTCGTTCCTATTTCAGATAGGATACTGGGCTAGGCGGCATCTTAAAGCGCGTGGAATGGCGAGTGAAATGCACTATTAATCTTCTATGATAGGGCAATCAGAGACCCGATTAGATCATTTTATATTTTGGTTAATATAAGAATTCAGCGTAATTCTATCACATTTGTTCAATTTACGTCGCTCCTATATCAGATAGCATCATTGGGCTAAGCGGCATCTCAAAGCGCATGAAATGGCGAGTAAAATGCACTATTAAACTTCTAGGGTAAGGCAAACAGAGACCCGATTAGATCATTTTATATTACGGTTAATATAAGAATTCAGCGAAATTCTATCACATTTGTTCAATTTACGTCGCTCCTATTTCAGATAGCGTATTGGGCTAAGCGGCATCTCAAAGCGCATGAAATGACGAGAGAAATGTACTATTAAACTTCTTGGGTAGGGCGAACAGAGACCCGATTACATCATTTTATATTATGGTTAATTTAAGAATTCAGAAAAATTCTATCACATTTGTTCAATTTACGTCGCTCCTATTTCAGATAGCGTGCTGGGCTACGCGGTATCTTAAAGCGCGTGGACGGGCGAGTAAAATGCACTACTAAACTTCTATGATAGGCCAATCAGAGTCCCGTTTAGATCATTTTATATTTTCTTTAATATAAGGTTTCAGGGAAATTCTATCACATTTGTTCAACTTACGTCGCTCCTATTTCAGATAGCGTACTCGGATAGGCGGCATCTTAAAGCGCGTGGAATGGTGAGTAAAATGCACTATTAAACTTCTAGGATAAGGCAAACAGAGACCCGATTAGATCATTTTATATTACGGTTAACATAAGAATTCAGCGTAATTCTGTGACATTTGTTCAACTTACGTAGCTCCTATTTCAGATAGCGTACTGGGCTAGGCGGCAACTTAAAGCGCGTGGAATGTCCAGTAAAATGCACTATTAAACTTCTATGATAGGGCAATCAGAGACCCGATTAGATAATTTTATATTTTGGTTAATATAAGAATCCAGCGAAATTCTATCACATTTGTTCAATTTACGTCGCTCCTATTTCAGACAGCGTATTGGGCTAAGCGGCATCTCACAGCGCACGAAAGGGCGAGTAAAATGCACTATTAAGCTTCTAGGGTTGGGCACATAGAGACCCGATTAGATCATTTTATATTATGGTTAATTTAAGAATTCAGCGAAATCCTATCACATTTGTTCATTTTACGTCGCTCCTATTTCAGATAGCGTGCTGGGCTACGCGGTATCTTAAAGCGCGTGGACGGGCGAGTAAAATGCACTACTAAACTTCTATGATAGGGCAATCAGAGTCCCGTTTAGATCATTTTATATTTTCTTTAATATAAGATTTCAGGGAAATTCTATCACATTTGTTCAACTTACGTCGCTCCTATTTCAGATAGCGTACTGGGCTAGGCGGCATCTCAAAGCGGGTGGAATGGCGAGTAAAATGCACTCTTAAACATCTATGATAGGGCAATCAGAGACCCGATTAGATCATTTTATATTTTGTTTACTATAACATTTAAGGGATTTCTATCACATTTGTTCAATTTACGTCGCTCCTCTTTCAGATAGCGTATTGGGCTAAGCGGCATCTCAAAGCGCAAGAAATGGCGAGTAAAATGCACTATTAAGCTTCTAGGGTTGGGCACATAGAGACCCGATTAGATCATTTTATATTATGGTTAATTTAAGAATTCAGCGAAATCCTATCACATTTGTTCATTTTACGTCGCTCCTATTTCAGATAGCGTATTGGGCTAAGCGGCATTTCAAAGCGCATGAAATGGCGAGTAAAATGCACTATTAAACTTCTAGGGCAGGGCGAACAGAGACCCGATTAGATCATTTTACATTAAGGTTAATATAAGTATTCAGGGAACTTCTATCACATTTGTTCAATTTACGTCGCTCCTATTTCAGATAGCTTATTGGGCTAAGCGGCAACTCAGAGCGCATGAAAGACGAGTGAAATGCACTGTTAAACTTCTAGGGTAGGGCGAACAAAGACCCGATTAGATCATTTTACATTAAGGTTAAAATAAGAATTCAGCGAAATTCTATCACATTTGTTCAATTTACGTCGCTCCTATATCAGATAGCATATTGGGCTAAGCGGCATCTCAAAGCGCATGAAATGGCGAGTAAAATGCACTATTAAACTTCTAGGGTAAGGCAAACAGAGACCCGATTAGATCATTTTATATTTTGGTTAATATAAGAATTCAGCGAAATTCTATCACATTTTTTCAATTTACGTCGCTCCTATTTCAGATAGTGTACTGGGCTAGGCGGCATCTCAAAGCGCATGGAATGGCGAGTGAAATGCACTATTAAACTTCTAGGGTAGGGCGAACAGACACCCGAATAGATCATTTTATATTACGGTTAATATAAGAATGCAGCGTAATTCTATCACATTTGTTCAACTAACGTCGCTCCTATTTCAGATAGCGTACTGGGCTAGGCGGCATCTTAAAGCGCGTGGAAGGGCGAGTAAAATGCACTTCTAAACTTCTATGATAGGGCAATCAGAGTTCCGAATAGATCATTTTATATTTTGTTTACTATAACATTTCAGGGAAATTCTATCACATTTGTTCAATTTACGTCGCTCCTATTTCAGATAGCGTATTGGGCTAAGCGGCATCTCAAAGCGCAAGAAATGGCGAGTAAAATGCACTATTAAGCTTCTAGGGTTGGGCACATATAGACCCGATTAGATCATTTTATATTATGGTTAATTTAAGAATTCAGCGAAATCCTATCACATTTGTTCATATTACGTCGCTCCTATTTCAGATAGCGTATTGGGCTAAGCGGCATCTCAAAGCGCAAGAAATGGCGAGTAAAATTCACTATTAAACTTCTAGGGTAGGGCAAACAGAGACCCCATTAGATCATTTTATATTTTGGTTAATATAAGAATTCAGCGAAATTCTATCACATTTTTTCAATTTACGTCGCTCCTATTTCAGATAGTGTACTGGGCGAGGCGGCATCTTAAAGCGCGTGGAAGGGCGAGTAAAATGCACTACTAAACGTCTACGATAGGGCAATCAGAGTCCCGTTTAGATCATTTTATATTTTCTTTAATATAAGATTTCAGGGAAATTCTATCACATTTGTTCAATTTACGTCGCTCCTATTTCAGATAGCTATTGGGCTAAGCGGCATCTCAAAGCGCATGAAATGACGAGAGAAATGCACTATTAAACTTCTCGGGCAGGGCGAACAGAGACCCGATTAGATCATTTTACATTAAGGTTAATATAAGTATTCAGGGAACTTCTATCACATTTGTTCAATTTACGTCGCTCCTATTTCAGACAGCTTATTGGGCTAAGCGGCATCTCAAAGCGCATGAAATGACGAGTAAAATGCACTATTAAACTTCTAGGGTAGGGCAATCAGAGACCCGATTAGATCATTTTATATTATGGTTAATTTAAGAATTCAGCAAAATTCTATCACATTTGTTCAATTTACGTCGCTCCTATATCAGATAGCATATTGGGCTAAGCGGCATCTCAAAGCGCATGAAATGGCGAGTAAAATGCACTATTAAACTTCTAGGGCAGGGCGAACAGAGACCCGATTAGATCATTTTACATTAAGGTTAATATAAGTATTCAGGGAACTTCTATCACATTTGTTCAATTTACGTCGCTCCTATTTCAGACAGCTTATTGGGCTAAGCGGCATCTCAAAGCGCATGAAATGACGAGTAAAATGCACTATTAAACTTCTAGGGTAGGGCAATCAGAGACCCGATTAGATCATTTTATATATGGTTAATTTAAGAATTCAGCAAAATTCTATCACATTTGTTCAATTACGTCGTTCCTATTTCAGATAGGATACTGGGCTAGGCGGCATCTTAAAGCGCGTGGAATGGCGAGTGAAATGCACTATTAATCTTCTATGATAGGGCAATCAGAGACCCGATTAGATCATTTTATATTTTGGTTAATATAAGAATTCAGCGTAATTCTATCACATTTGTTCAATTTACGTCGCTCCTATATCAGATAGCATCATTGGGCTAAGCGGCATCTCAAAGCGCATGAAATGGCGAGTAAAATGCACTATTAAACTTCTAGGGTAAGGCAAACAGAGACCCGATTAGATCATTTTATATTACGGTTAATATAAGAATTCAGCGAAATTCTATCACATTTGTTCAATTTACGTCGCTCCTATTTCAGATAGCGTATTGGGCTAAGCGGCATCTCAAAGCGCATGAAATGACGAGAGAAATGTACTATTAAACTTCTTGGGTAGGGCGAACAGAGACCCGATTACATCATTTTATATTATGGTTAATTTAAGAATTCAGCAAAATTCTATCACATTTGTTCAATTTACGTCGCTCCTATTTCAGATAGCGC
>CAKAJE020000999.1:0-38601 GCA_916610135.2 Macropis europaea | reverse complement strand
GGTTAAGGGTCATCTCAAAGCGCATGAAATGGCGAGTGAAATGCACTATTAAACTTCTATGATAGGGCAATCAGAGACCCGATTAGATCATTTTATATTTTGGTTAAGATAAGAATTCAGCGAAATTCTATCACATTTGTTCAATTTACGTCGCTCCTATTTCAGATAGGGTATTGGGCTAAGCGGCATCTCAAAGCGAATGTAATGACGAGTGAAATGCACCATTAAACTTCTAGGGTAGGGCGAACAGAGACCCGATTAGATCATTTTCCATTAAGGTTAATATAAGAATTCAGGGAAATTCTATCACATTTGTTCAATTTACGTCGCTCCTATTTCAGATAGCGTATTGGGATAAGCGGCATCCCAAAGCGCATGAAATGGCGAGCAAGATGCACTATTAAACTTCTAGGGTAGGGCAAACAGAGACCTGATTACATCATTTTATATTATGGTTAATATAAGAATTCAGCGAAATTCTATCACATTTGTTCAATTTACGTCGCTCCTATTTCAGATAGCTTATTGGGCTAAGCGGCATCTCAAAGCGCATGACATGACGAGTGAAATGCACTATTAAACTTCTAGGGTAGGGCAAACAGAGACCAGATTAGATCATTTTATATTATGGTTAATTTAAGAATTCAGCGAAATTCTATCACATTTGTTTAATTTACGTCGCTCCTATTTCAGATAGCGTAATGGGCTAGGCGGCATCTTAGAGCGCGTGGAATGGCGAGTAAAATGCGCTACTAAACTTCTATGATAGGGCAATCAGAGAACCGATTAGATCATTTTATATTTTGTTTAATATAAGATTTCAGGGAAATTCTATCACATTTGTTCAATTTACGTCGCTCGTATTTCAGATAGCGTATTGGGCTAAGCGGCATCTCAAAGCGCATGAAATTACGAGTAAAATGCACTATCAAACTTGTCTGGTAGGGCGAACAGAGACCCGATTAGATCATTTTACATTAAGGTTAATATAAGAATTTAGGGATATTCTATCACATTTGTTCAATTTACGTCGTTCGTATTTCAGATAGCGTACTGGGCTAGGCGGCATCTTAAAGCGCGCGGAATGGCGTGTAAAATGCACTATTAAACTTCTATGATAGGGCAATCAGAGACCCGATTAGATCATTTTATATTTTGGTTAATATAAGAATTCAGCGAAATTCTGTCACATTTGTTCAATTTACGTCGCTCCTATTACAGATAGCGTAATGGGCTAAGCGGCATCTCAAAGCGCATGAAATTACGAGTGAAATGCACTACTAAACTTCTAGGGTAGGGCGAACAGAGACCCGAGTAGATCATTTAACATGAAGGTTAATATAAGAATTCAGCATAATTCTATCACATTTGTTCAACTTACGTCGCTCCTATTTCAGATAGCGTACTGGGCTAAGCGGCGTCTCAAAGCGCATAAAGTGGCGAGTATAATGCACTGTTAAACTTCTAGGATAAGGCAAACACAGACCCGATTAGATCATTTTATATTACGGTTAATATAAGAATGCAGCGTAATTCTATCACATTTGTTCAACTTTCGTTGCTCCTATTTCAGATAGCGTACAGGGCTAGGCGGCATCTTAAAGCGCGTGGAATGGCGTGTAAAATGCACTACTAAACTTCTATGATAGGGCAATCAGAGACCCGATTAGATCATTTTATATTTTGGTGAATACATGAATTCAGCGAAATTCTATCACATTTGTTCAATTTACGTCGCTCCTATTTCAGATAGCTAATTGGGCTAGGCGGCATCTTAAAGCGCGTGGAATGGCGAGTAAAATGCACTACTAAACTTCTATGATAGGGCAATCAGAGACCGGATTAGATCATTTTATATTTTGGTTATTAAAAGAATTCAGCGAAATTCTATCACATTTGTTCAATTTACGTCGCTCCTATTTCAGATAGCGTAATGGGCTAGGCGGCATCTTAGAGCGCGTGGAATGGCGAGTAAAATGCGCTACTAAACTTCTATGATAGGGCAATCAGAGAACCGATTAGATCATTTTATATTTTGTTTAATATAAGATTTCAGGGAAATTCTATCACATTTGTTCAATTTACGTCGCTCCTATTTCAGATAGCGTATTGGGCTAAGCGGCATCTGAAAGCGCATGAAATGGCGAGTAAAATGCACTATTAAACTTCTAGGGTAGGGCAAACAGAGACCCGATTAGATCATTTTATATTAAGTATAATATAAGTATTCAGCGTAATTCTATCACATTAGTGCAATTTACGTCGCTCCTATTTCAGATAGCGTATTGGGCTAAGCGGCATCTCAAAGCGCTTGAAATGGCGAGTAACATGCACTATTAAACTTCTAGGGTAGGGCAAACCGAGACCCGATTAGCTCATTTTATATTATGGTTAATTTAAGAATTCAGCGAAATTCTATAACATTTGTTCAATTTACGTCGCTCATATTTCAGATAGCGTATTGGGCTAAGCGGCATCTCAAAGCGCATGAAATGACGAGTAAAATGCACTATTAAACAGATAGGGTAGGGCAAACAGAGACCCGATTAGATCATTCTATATTCTGGTTAATTTAAGAATTCAGCGAAATTCTATCACATTTGTTCAATTTACGTCGCTCCTGTATCAGATAGCGTATTGGGCTAAGCGGCATCTCAGAGCGCATGAACTGACGAGTGAAATGCAATATTAAACTTCTTGGGTGGGGCGAACAGAGACCCGATTAGATCATTTTACATTAAGGTTAATATAAGAATTCAGGGAAATTCTATCTCATTTGTTCAATTTACGTTGCTCCTACTTCAGATAGCGTATTGGGCTAACCGGCATCTCAAAGCGCATGAAATGACGAGTGAAATGAACTATTTAGCTTCTAGGGTAGGGCGAATAGAGACCCCATTAGATCATTTTACATTAAGATTAAAATAAGAATTCAGCGTAAGTCTATCACATTTGTTCAATTTACGTCGCTCCTATTTCAGATAGCGTATTGGACTAAGCGGCATCTCAAAGCGCATGAAATGGCGAGTAAAATGCACTATTATACTTCTAGGGTAGGGCAAATAGAGACCCGATTAGATCATTTTATATTATGGTTAATTTAAGAATTCAGCAAAATTCTGTCACATTTGTTCAATTTACGTCGCTCCTCTTTCAGATAGCGTACTGGGCTAGACGGCACCTTAAAGCGCGTGGAATGTCGAGTAAAATGCACTATTAACATTCTATGATAGAGCAATCAGAGACCAGATTAGATCATTTTATACTTTGGTTAATATAAGAATTCAGCGAAATTCTATCACAATTGTCCAATTTACGTCGCTCCTATTTCAGATAGCGTATTGGGCTAAGCGGCATCTCAAAGCGCATGAAATGACGAGTGAAATGCACTATTAAACTTCTAGGGTAGGGCGAACAGAGACCCGATTAGATCATTTTATATTATGGTTAATTTAAGAATTCAGCACAATTCTACCACATTTGTTCAACTTACGTCGCTCCTATTTCAGATACCGTGTTGGGCTAAGCGGCATCTCAAAGCGCATGAAATGGCGAGTAAAATGCACTATTATACTTCTAGGGTAGGGCAAATAGAGACCCGATTAGATCATTTTATATTATGGTTAATTTAAGAATTCAGCAAAATTCTGTCACATTTGTTCAATTTACGTCGCTCCTCTTTCAGATAGCGTACTGGGCTAGACGGCACCTTAAAGCGCGTGGAATGTCGAGTAAAATGCACTATTAACATTCTATGATAGAGCAATCAGAGACCAGATTAGATCATTTTATACTTTGGTTAATATAAGAATTCAGCGAAATTCTATCACAATTGTCCAATTTACGTCGCTCCTATTTCAGATAGCGTATTGGGCTAAGCGGCATCTTAAAGCGCGTGGAATGGCGAGTAAAATGCACTATTAATCTTCTATGGTAGGGCAATCAGAGACCCGATTAGATCATTTTATATTTTGGTTAATATAAGAATTCAGCGAAATTCTATCACATTTGTTCAATTTACGTCGCTCCTATTTAAGATAGCGCATTGGGCTAAGCGGCATCTCAAAGCGCATGAAATGACGAGTGAAATTCACCATTAAACTTCTAGGGTAAGGCAAACAGAGACCCGATTAGATGATATTATATTACGGTTAATATAAGAATTCAGCGTAATTCTATCACATTTGTTCAACTTACGTCGCTCCTATTTCAAATAGCGTACTGGGCTAGGCGGCATCTTAAGGCGCGTGGAATGGCGAGTAAAATGAACTATTAAACTTCTATGATAGGAAAACCAGAGACCCGATTAGATCATTTTATATTATGGTTAATTTAAGCATTCAGCGAAATTCTATCACATTTGTTCAATTTACGTCGCTCCTATTTCAGACAGCGTATTGGGCTAAGCGGCATCTGAAAGCGCATGTAATGACGAGTGAAATGCACTATTAATATTCTAGGGTAGGGCAAAGAGAGACCCGATTAGATCATTTTATATTATTGTTAATTTAAGAAATCAGCGAAATTCAATCACATTTGTTCAATTTACGTCGCTCCTATTTCAGATAGCGTATTGCGCTAAGCGGCATCTCAAAGCACATGAAATGGGGAGTAAAACGCACTATTAAACTTCTAGGGTTGGGCGAACAGAGACCCGAAGAGATCATTTTACATTAAGGTTAATATAAGTATTCAGCGAGATTCTATCACATTTGTTCAATTTACGTCGCTCCTATTTCAGACAGCGTACTGGGCTAGGCGGCATCGTAAAGCGCGTGGAATGGCGAGTAAAATGCACTATTATCCTTCTATGATAGGGCAATCAGAGGCCAGATTAGATCATTTTATATTTTGGTTAATATAAGAATTCAGCGAAATTCTATCACATTTGTTCAATTTACGTCGCTCCAATTTCAGATAGCGTATTGGGCTAAGCGGCACCTCAAAGCGCATGAAATGGCGAATAAAATGCACTATTAAACTTCTAGGCTAGGGCGAACAGAGACCCGAAAAGATCATTTTGGATTATGGTTAATAAAAGAATGCAGCGTAATTCTATCACATTTGTTCAATTTACGTCGCTCCTATTTCAGATAGCGTATTGGGCTAAGCGGCACCTCAAAGCGTATGAAATGTCGAGTGAAATGCACTATTAATCTTCTTGGGTAGGGCGAACTGAGTCCCGATTAGATCATTTTACATTAAGGTTAATATAAGAATTTAGGGATATTCTATCACATTTGTTCAATTTACGTCGTTCGTATTTCAGATAGCGTACTGGGCTAGGCGGCATCTTAAAGCGCGCGGAATGGCGAGTAAAATGCACTATTAAACTTCAATGATAGGGCAATCAGAGACCCGATTAGATCCTTTTATATTTTGGTGAATATAAGAATTCAGCGAAATTCTATCACATTTGTTCAATTTACGTCGCTCCTATTTCAGATAGCGTATTGGCTAAGCGGCATCTCAAAGCGCATGAAATGGCGAGTAAAATGCACTATTAAACTTCTAGGGTAGGGCGAACAGAGACCCGATTAGATCATTTTACATTAAGGTTAATATAAGGATTCAGCGAAATTCTATCACATTTGTTCAATTTACATCGCTCCTATTTCAGATAGCGTATTGGACTAGGCGGCATCTTAAAGCGCATGAAATGACGAGTGAAATGCACTATTAAACTTCTAGGGTAGGGCGAACAGAGACTCCATTAGATCATTTTATATTACGGTTAATTTAAGAATTCAGCAAAATTCTATCACATTTGTTCAATTTACGTCGCTCCTATTTCAAATAGCGTACTGGGCTAGCCGGCATCTAAAAGCGCGTGGAATGGCGACTAGAATGCACTATTAAACTTCTATGATAGGGCAATCACAGACCCGATTAGATCATTTTATATTTTGGTGAATATAAGAATTCAGCGAAATTCTATCACATTTGTTCAATTTACGTCGCTCCTATTTCAGATAGCGTATTGGGCTAAGCGGCGTCTCAAAGCGCATGAAATGGCGAGTAAAATGCACTATTAAACTTCTATGATAGGGCAATCAGAGACCCGATTAGATCATTTTTATATTATGGTTAATTTAAGAATTCAGCACAATTCTACCACATTTGTTCAATTTACGTCGCTCCTATTTCAGATAGCGTATTGTGCTAAGCGGCATCTCAAAGCGCATGAAATGGCGAGTGAAATGCACTATTATACTTCTAGGGTAGGGCGAATAGAGACCCGAAGAGATCATTTTACATTAAAGTGAATATAAGAATTCAGCGTAATTCTGTCACATTTGTTCAACTTACGTCGCTCCTATTTCAGATAGCGTATTGGGTTAAGCGTCATCTCAAAGCGCATGAAATGACGAGTGAAATGCACTATTAAACTTCTAGGGTAGGGCGAACAGAGACCCGATTAGATCATTTTACATTAAGGTTAATATAAGTATTCAGCGAGATTCTATCACATTTGTTCAATTTACGTCGCTCCTATTTCAGATAGCGTATTGGACTAAGCGGCATCTCAAAGCGCATGAAATGGCGAGTAAAATGCACTATTATACTTCTAGGGTAGGGCAAATAGAGACCCGATTAGATCATTTTATATTATGGTTAATTTAAGAATTCAGCAAAATTCTGTCACATTTGTTCAATTTACGTCGCTCCTCTTTCAGATAGCGTACTGGGCTAGACGGCATCTTAAAGCGCGTGGAATGTCGAGTAAAATGCACTATTAACATTCTATGATAGGGCAATCAGAGACCAGATTAGATCATTTTATACTTTGGTTAATATAAGAATTCAGCGAAATTCTATCACAATTGTTAAATTTACGTCGCTCCTATTTCAGATAGCGTATTGGGCTAAGCGGCATCTCAAAGCGCATGAAATGACGAGTGAAATGAAATATTAAACTTCTAGGGTAGGGCGAACATAGACCCGATTAGATCATTTTACATTAAGGTTAATATAAGAATCCAGGGAAATTCTATCACACTTGTTCAATTTACATCGCTCCTATTTCAGATAGCGTATATTACTAAGGGGCATCTCAAAGCGCATGAAATGGCGAATAAAATGCACTATTCAACTTCTAGGCAAGGGCGAACAGAGACCCGATTAGATCATTTTACATTATGGTTAATAAAAGAATTCAGCGAAATTCTATCACATTTGTTCAATTTACATCGCTCCTATTTCAGATAGCGTATTGGACTAAGGGGCATCTCAAAGCGCATGAAATGGCGAATAAAATGCACTATTCAACTTCTAGGCAAGGGCGAACAGAGACCCGATTAGATCATTTTACATTATTGTTAATAAAAGAATTCACCGAAATTCTGTCACATTTGTTCAATTTACATCGCTCCTATTTCAGATAGCGTATTGGACTAAGCGGCATCTCAAAGCGCATGAAATGACGAGTAAAATGCACTATTATGCTTCTAGGGTAGGGCGAACAGAGACCCGATTAGATCATTTTATATTATGGTTAATTTAAGAATTCAGCACAATTCTATCACATTTGTTCAACTTACGTCGCTCCTATTTCAGATACCGTGTTGGGCTAAGCGGCATCTCAAAGCGCATGAAATGACGAGTAAAATGCACTATTATGCTTCTAGGGTAGGGCGAACAGAGACCCGATTAGATCATTTTATATTATGGTTAATTTAAGAATTCAGCACAATTCTATCACATTTGTTCAACTTACGTCGCTCCTATTTCAGATACCGTGTTGGGCTAAGCGGCATCTCAAAGCGCATGAAATGGCGAGTAAAATGCACTATTAAACTTGTATGATAGGGCAATCAGAGACCCGATTAGATCATTTTATATTTTGTTTACTACAAGATATCAGGGAAATTCTATCACATTTGCTCAATTCGTGTCGCTCATATTTCAGATAGCGTATTGGGCTAAGCGGCATCTCAAAGCGCATGAAATGGCGAGTAAAATGCACTATTAAACTCCTAGGGTAGGGCAAACAGAGACCCGATTAGGCCATTTTATATTATGGTTAATTTAAGAATTCAGCAAAATTCTATCACATTTGTTCAATTTACGTCGCTCCTATTTCAGATAGCGTACTGGGCTAGGCGGCATCTTAAAGCGCGTGGAATGGCGAGTAAAATTCACTATTAACCTTCTATGATAGGGCAATCAGAGGCCAGATTAGATCATTTTATACTATGGTTAATATAAGAATTCAGCGAAATTCAATCACATTTGTTCAATTTACGTCGCTCCTATTTCAGATAGCGTATTGGAATAAGCGGCACATCAAAGCGCATGAAATGTCGAGTAAAATGCACTATTAAACTTCTAGGGTAGGGCAAACAGAGACCCGATTAGATCATTTTATATTTTGGTTAATATAGAATTCAGCGAAATTCTATCACATTTGTTCAATTTACGTCGCTCCTATTTAAGATAGCGCATTGGGCTAAGCGGCATCTCAAAGCGCATGAAATGACGAGTGAAATTCACCATTAAACTTCTAGGGTAAGGCAAACAGAGACCCGATTAGAGATGATATTATATTACGGTTAATATAAGAATTCAGCGTAATTCTATCACATTTGTTCAACTTACGTCGCTCCTATTTCAAATAGCGTACTGGGCTAGGCGGCATCTTAAGGCGCGTGGAATGGCGAGTAAAATGAACTATTAAACTTCTATGATAGGAAAACCAGAGACCCGATTAGATCATTTTATATTATGGTTAATTTAAGAATTCAGCAAAATTCTATCACATTTGTTCAATTTACGTCGCTACTATTTCAGGTAGCGTATTGCGCTAAGCGGCATCGCAAAGCGCATGAAATGGGGAGTGAAATGCACTATTAATATTCTAGGGTAGGGCGAACAGAGTCCCGATTAGATCATTTTACATTAAGGTCAATATAAGCATTCAGCGAAATTCTATCACATTTGTTCAATTTACGTCGCTCCTATTTCAGACAGCGTATTGGGCTAAGCGGCATCTGAAAGCGCATGTAATGACGAGTGAAATGCACTATTAAACTTCTAGGGTAGGGCAAAGAGAGACCCGATTAGATCATTTTATATTATTGTTAATTTAAGAAATCAGCGAAATTCAATCACATTTGTTCAATTTACGTCGCTCCTATTTCAGATAGCGTATTGGGCTAAGTGGCATGTCAAAGCGCATGAAATGACCAGTGAAATGCACTATTAAACTTCTAGGGTAAGGCAAACAGAGAACCGATTAGATCATTTTATATTACGGTTAATATAAGAATTCAGCGTAATTCTATCACATTTCTACAACTTACCTCGCTCCTATTTCCGATAGCGTACTAGGCTAGGCGGCATCTAATAGCGCCTGGAATGGCGAGTAAAATGCACTGTTAAACTTCTATGATAGGGCAATCAGAGACCCGATTAGATCATTTTATATTTTGGTTCATATAAGAATTCAGCGAAATTCTATCACATTTGTTCAATTTACGTCGCTCCTATTTCAGATAGCTTATTGGGCTAAGCGGCATCTCAAAGCGCAAGAAATGGCGAGTAAAATGCACTATTAAACTTCGAGGGTAGGGCAAACAGAGACCCGATTAGATCATTTTACATTAAGGATAATATAAGAATTCAGCGAAATTCTATCACACTTGTTCAATTTACATCGCTCCTATTTCAGATAGCGTATTGGACCAAGCGGCATCTCAAAGCGCACGAAATGGCGAATAAAATGCACTATTAAACTTCTAGGCTAGGGCGAACAGAGACCCGATTAGATCATTTTACATTATGGTTAATAAAAGAATTCACCGAAATTCTATCACACTTGTTCAATTTACATCGCTCCTATTTCAGATAGTGTATTCGACCAAGCGGCATCTCAAAGCGCATGAAATGACGAGTAAAGTGCACTATTAAACTTCTATGATAGGGCAATCAGAGACCCGATTAGATCATTTTATATTTTGGTTAATATAAGAATTCAGCGAAATTCTATCACATTTGTTCAATTTACGTCGCTCCTATATCAGATAGCGTATTGGGCTAAGCGGCATCTCAAAGCGCATGAAATGACGAGTGAAATGCACTATTAAACTTCTAGGGTAGGGCAAACAGGGACCCGAAGAGATCATTTTACATTAAGGTTAATATAAGAATTCAGGGAAATTCTGTCACATTTGTTCAATTTACGTCGCTCTGATTTCAGATAGCGTACTAGGCTAGGCGGCATCTTAATGCGCCTGGAATGGCGAGTAAAATGCACTGTTAAACTTCTATGATAGGGTAATCAGAGACCCGGTTAGATCATTTTATATTTTGTTTAATATAAGATTTCAGGGAAATCCTATCACATTTGTTCAATTTACGTCGCTCCTATTTCAGATAGCGTATTGGGCTAAGCGGCATCTCAAAGCGCAAGAAATGGCGAATAAAATGGACTATTAAACTTCTAGGGTATGGCGAACAGAGACCCGATTAGATCATTTTTCATTAAGGTTAATATAAAAATTCAGCGAAATTCTATCACATTTGTTCAATTTACGTCGCTCCTATTTCAGATAGCGTACTGCGCTAGGCGGCATCTTAAAGCGCGTGGAATGGCGAGTAAAATGCACTATTAACCTTCTATGATAGGGCAATCAGAGACCAGATTAGATCATTTTATACTTCGGTTAATATAAGAATTCAGCGAAATTCTATCACATTTGTTCAATTTCAGTCGCTCCTATTTCAGATAGCGTATTGGGCTAAGCGGCATCTCAAACCGCATGAAATGGCGAATAAAATGGACTATTAAACTTCTAGGGTAGGGCGAGCAGAGACCCGATTAGATCATTTTACATTAAGGTTAATATAAAAATTCAGCGAAATTCTATCACATTTGTTCAATTTACGTCGCTCCTATTTCAGTTAGAGTATTGGGTTAAGCGTCATCTCAAAGCGCATGAAATGGCGAGTGAAATGCACTATTATACTTCTAGGGTAGGGCGAACAGAGACCCGAAGAGATCATTTTACATTAAGGCGAATATAATAATTCAGCGTAATTCTGTCACATTTGTACAACTTACGTCGCTCCTATTTCAGATAGCGTATTGGGTTAAGCGTCATCTCAAAGCGCATGAAATGACGAGTGAATTGCACTATTAAACTTCTAGGGTAGGGCGAACAGAGACCCGATTAGATCATTTTACATTAAGGTTAATATAAGTATTCAGCGAAATTCTATCACATTTGTTCAATTAACGTCGCTCCTATTTCAGACAGCGTACTGGGCTAGGCGGCATCGTAAAGCGCGTGGAATGGCGAGTAAAATGCACTATTAACCTTCTATGATAGGGCAATCGGAGGCCAGATTAGATCATTTTATATTTTGGTTAATATAAGGATTCAGCGAAATTCTATCACATTTGTTCAATTTACGTCGCTCCAATTTCAGATAGCGTATTGGGCTAAGCGGCACCTCAAAGCGCATGAAATGGCGAATAAAATGCACTATTAAACTTCTAGGCTAGGGCGAACAGAGACCCGAAATGATCATTTTGGATTATGGTTAATAAAAGAATTCAGCGAAATTCTATCACATTTGTTCAATTTACGTCGCTCCTATTTCAGATAGCGTATTGGGCTAAGCGGCATCTCAAAGCGCATGAAATGACGAGTGAAATGCACTATTCAACTTCTAGGGTTGTGCAAACAGAGACCCGATTAGATCATTTTATATTATGGTTAATTTAAGAATTCAGCACAATTCTATCACATTTGTTCAATTTACGTCGCTCCTATTACAAATAGCGTACTGGGCTAGGCGGCATCTTAGAGCGCATGAAATGACGAGTGAAATGCACTATTAAACTTCTAAGGTAAGGCAAACAGAGAACCGATTAGATCATTTTATATTACAGTTAATATAAGGATTCAGAGTAATTCTATCACATTTGTTCAACTTACGTCGCTCCTATTTCAGATAGCGTACTAGGCTAGGCGGCATCTTAAAGCGCCTGGAATGGGGAGTAAAATGCACTATTAAACTTCTAGGGTAGGGCAAAGGGAGACCCGATTAGATCATTTTATATTATGGTTAATTTAAGAATTTAGCAAAATTCTATCACATTTGTTCAATTTACGTCGCTCCTATTTCAGATAGCCCATTGGGCTAAGCGGCATCTCAAAGCGCATGAAATGGCAAGTAAAATGCACTATTAAACTTCTAGGGTAAGGCAAACAGAGACAAGATTAGATAATTTTATATTACGGTTATTATAAGAATTCAGCGTAATTCTGTCACATTTGTTCAACTTACGTCGCTCCTATTTCTGATAGCGTATTGGGCTAAGCGGCATCTCAAAGCTCATGAAATGGCGAGTGAAATGCACTATTATACTTCTAGGGTAGGGCGAACAGAGACCCGAAGAGATCATTTTACATTAAGGTGAACATAAAAATTCAGCGCAATTCTGTCACATTTGTTCAACTTACGTCGCTCCTATTTCAGATAGCGTATTGGGTTAAGCGTCATCTCAAAGCGCATGAAATGACGAGTGAAATGCACTATTAAACTTCTAGGGTAGGGCGAACAGAGACCCGATTAGATCATTTTACGTTAATGTTAATATAAGTATTCAGCGAGATTCTATCACGTTTGTTCAATTTACGCTGCTCCTATTTCAGACAGCGTACTGGGCTAGGAGGCATTTTAAAGCGCGTGGAATGGCGAGTAAAATGCACTATTAACCTTCTATGATAGGGCAATCAGAGACCAGATTAGATCATTTTATACTTCGGTTAATATAAGAATTCAGCGAAATTCTATCACATTTGTTCAACTTACGTCGCTCCTATTTCAGATAGCGTATTGGGCTAAGCGGTACCTCAGAGCGCATGAAATGCCGAGTAAAATGCACTATTAAACTTCTAGGGTAGGGCAAACAGAGACCCGATTAGATCATTTTATATTATGGTTAATTTAAGAATTCAGCGAAATTCTATCACATTTGTTCAATTTACGTCGCTACTATTTCAGATAGCGTATTGCGGTAAGCGGCATCTCAAAGCGCATGAAATGGGGAGTAAAACGCACTATTAAACGTCTAGGGTAGGGCAAACAGAGACCCGATTAGATCATTTTACATTAAGGTTAATATAAGAATTCAGGGAAATTCTATCACATTTGTTTCTTTTACGTCGCTCGTATTTCAGATAGCGTATTCGGCTAAGCGGCATCTCAAAGCGCATGAAATGTCGAGTGAAATGCACTATTAATCTTCTTGGGTAGGGCGAACAGAGTCCCGATTAGATCATTTTACATTAAGGTCAATATAAGTATTCAGCGAAATTCTATCACATTTGTTCAATTTACGTCGCTCCTATTTCAGATAGCGTATTGGGCTAAGCGGCATCTTAAAGCGCATGAAATGGCGAGTAAAATGCACTATTAAACTTGTATGATAGGGCAATCAGAGACCCGATTAGATCATTTTATATTTTATTTACTACAAGATATCAGGGAAATTCTATCACATTTGCTCAATTCGTGTCGCTCATATTTCAGATAGCGTATTGGGGTAAGCGGCATCTCAAAGCGCATGAAATGGCGAGTAAAATGCACTATTAAACTCCTAGGGTAGGGCAAACAGAGACCCGATTAGACCATTTTATATTATGGTTAATTTAAGAATTCAGCAAAATTCTATCACATTTGTTCAATTTACGTCGCTCCTATTTCAGATAGCGTACTGGGCTGGGCGGCATCTTAAAGCGCGTGGAATGGCGAGTAAAATGCACTATTGAACTTCTATGATAGGGCAATCAGAGATCCGATTAGATCATTTTATATTTTGGTTAATATAAGAATTCAGCGAAATTCTATCACATTCGTTCAATTTACGTCGCTCCTATATCAGATAGCGTATTGGGCTAAGCGGCATCTTAAAGCGCATGAAATAACGAGTGAAATGCAATATTAAACATCTAGGGTAGGGCGAACAGAGACCCGATTAGATCATTTTACATTAAGGTTAATATAAGAATTCAGGGGAATTCTATCACATTTGTTCAATTTTCGTCGCTCCTATTTCAGATAGCGTATAGGGCTAAGCGGCATCTCAAAGCGCATGAAATGGCGAGTAAAATGCACTATTAAACTTCTAGAGTAGGGCGAACAGAGACCCGAAGATATCATTTTACATTAAGGTTAATATAAGAATTCAGGGAAATTCTATCACATTTGTACAATTTAAGTCGCTCCTATTTCAGATAGCGTACTAGGCTAGGCGGCATCTTAAAGCGCCTGGAATGGCGAGTAAAATGCACTGTTAAACTTCTATGATAGGGCAATCAGAGACCCGATTAGATCATTTTACATTAAGGATAATATAAGATTTCAGCGAAATTTGTTCAATTTACGTCGCTCATGTTTCAGATAGCATATTGGGCTAAGCGGCATCTCAAAGCGCATGAAAGGGCGAATAAAATGCACTATTAAACTTCTAGAGTAGGGCGAACAGAGACCTGAAGAGATCATTTTACATTAAGGTTAATATAAGAATTCAGGGAAATTCTATCACATTTGTACAATTCACGTCGCTCCTATTTCAGATAGCGTACTAGGCTAGGCGGCATCTTAAAGCGCCTGGAATGGCGAGTAAAATGCACTGTTAAACTTCTATGATTGGGCAATCAGAGACCGGATTAGATCATTTTATATTTTGTTTAATATAAGATTTCAGGGAAATCCTATCACATTTGTTCAATTTAAGTCGCTCCTATTTCAGATAGCGTATTGGGTTAAGCGGCACCTCAAAGCGCATGAAATTGCGAGTAAAATGCACTATTAACCTTCTAGGGTAGAGCAAACAGAGGCCCGATTAGATCATTTTATATTATGGTTAATTTAAGAATTCAGCAAAATTCTATCACATTTGTTCAATTTACGTCGCTCCTATTTCAGATAGCGTACCGGGCTAGACGGCATCTTAAGGCACGTGGAATGGCGAGTAAAATGAACTATTAAACTTCTATGATAGGGAAACCAGAGACCCGTTTAGATCATTTTATATTATGGTTAATTTAAGAATTCAGCGAAATTCTATCACATTTGTTCAATTTACGTCGCTACTATTTCAGGTAGCATATTGCGCTAAGCGGCATCGCAAAGCGCATGAAATGGGGAGTGAAATGCACTATTATACTTCTAGGGTTGGGCGAACAGAGACCCGAAGAGATCATTTTGGATTATGGTTAATAAAAGAATTCAGCGAAATTCTATCGCATTTGATCAATTTACGTCGCACCTATTTCAGATAGCGTATTGGGCTAAGCGGCATCTCAAAGCGCATGAAATGGCGAGTAAAATGCACTATTAAACTTCTAGGGTAAGGCAAACAGAGACCCGATTAGTTCATTTTATATTATGGTTATTTTAAGAATTCAGCAAAATTCTATCACATTTGTTCAATTTACGTCACTCCAATTTCAGATAGCCTACTGGGCTACGGGGCATCTTAAAGCGCGTGGAATGGCGAGTAAGATGCACTATTAGCCTTCTATGATAGGGCAATCAGAGACCCGATTAGATCATTTTATATTTTGGTTAATATAAGAATTCAGCGAAATTCTAGAACATTTGTTCAATTCACGTCGCTCCTATTTCAGATAGCGTACTGGGCTAGGCGCCATCTTAAAGCGCGTGGGATGTCCAGTAAGATGCAATATTAAACTTCTATGGTAGGGCAATCAGAGACCCGATTAGATCATTTTATATGTTGGTTAATATAAGTATTCAGCGAAATTCTATCACATTTGTTCAGTTTACGACACTCCTATTTCGGATAGCGTATTGGGCTAAGCGGCATCTCAAAGCGCATGAAATGAAGAGTGAAATGCACTATTAAACTTCTAGGGTAAGGCAAACAGAGACCCGGTTAGATCATTTTATATTACGGTTAATTTAAGAAGTCAGCGAAATTCTATCACATTTGTTCAATTTACGTCGCACCTATTTCAGATAGCGTACTGGGCTAAGCGGCATCTCAAAGCGCATGAAATGGCGAGTAAGATGCACTATTAAGCTTCTAGGGTAAGGCAAACAGAGACCCGATTAGTTCATTTTATATAATGGTTAATTTAAGAATTCAGCAAAATTCTATCACATTTGTTCAATTTACGTCGCTCCTATTTCAGATGGCTTACTGGTCAAGGCGGCATCTTAAAGCGCGTGGAATTGCGAGTAAAATGCACAATTAAACTTCTATGATAGGGCAATCAGAGACCCGATTAGATCTGTTTATATTTTGGTTAATATAAGAATTCAGCGAAATTCTATCACATTTGTTCAATTTACGTCGCTCCTATTTCAGATAGCGTATTGGGATAAGCGGCATGTCAAAGCGCATGAACTGACGAGTGAAGTGCACTATTAAACTTCTAGGGTAGGGCGAACAGAGACCCGATTAGATCATTTTACATTATGGTTAATATAAGAATTCAGGGAAATTTTATCACATTTGTTCAATTTACGTCGCTGCTATATCAGATAGCGTATTGGGCTAAGCGGCATCTCAAAGCGCCTGAATGACGAGTAAAATGCACTATTAAACTTCTAGGGTAAGGCAAACAGAGACCCGATTAGATCATTTTATATTACGGTTAATATAAGTATTCAGCGAAATTCTATCACATTTGTTCAGTTTACGACACTCCTATTTCGGATAGCGTATTGGGCTAAGCGGCATCTCAAAGCGCATGAAATGACGAGTGAAATACATTATTAAACTTCTAGGGTAGGGCGAACAGAGCCCCGATTAGATCATTTAACATTAAGGTTAATATAAGAATTCAGCGAAATTCTGTCACATTTGTTCAATTTCCATCGTTCCTATTTCAGATAGCGTATTGGGTTAAGCGGCATCTCAAAGCGCATGAAATGAAGAGTGAAATGCACTATTAAACTTCTAGGGTAAGGCAAACAGAGACCCGGTTAGATCATTTTATATTACGGTTAATTTAAGAAGTCAGCGAAATTCTATCACATTTGTTCAATTTACGTCGCACCTATTTCAGATAGCGTACTGGGCTAAGCGGCATCTCAAAGCGCATGAAATGGCGAGTAAGATGCACTATTAAACTTCTAGGGTAAGGCAAACAGAGACCCGGTTAGATCATTTTATATTACGGTTAATTTAAGAAGTCAGCGAAATTCTATCACATTTGTTCAACTTACGTCGCTCCTATTTCAGATAGCGTATTGGGCTAAGCGGTACCTCAGAGCGCATGAAATGCCGAGTAAAATGCACTATTAAACTTCTAGGGTAGGGCAAACAGAGACCCGATTAGATCATTTTATATTATGGTTAATTTAAGAATTCAGCGAAATTCTATCACATTTGTTCAATTTACGTCGCTACTATTTCAGATAGCGTATTGCGCTAAGCGGCATCTCAAAGCGCATGAAATGGGGAGTAAATCGCACTATTAAACGTCTAGGGTAGGGCAAACAGAGACCCGATTAGATCATTTTACATTAAGGTTAATATAAGAATTCAGGGAAATTCTATCACATTTGTTTCTTTTACGTCGCTCGTATTTCAGTTAGCGTATTCGGCTAAGCGGCATCTTAAAGCGCATGAAATGGCGAGTAAAATGCACTATTAAACTTGTATGATAGGGCAATCAGAGACCCGATTAGATCATTTTATATTTTATTTACTACAAGATATCAGGGAAATTCTATCACATTTGCTCAATTCGTGTCGCTCATATTTCAGATAGCGTATTGGGCTAAGCGGCATCTCAAAGCGCATGAAATGGCGAGTAAAATGCACTATTAAACTCCTAGGGTAGGGCAAACAGAGACCCGATTAGACCATTTTATATTATGGTTAATTTAAGAATTCAGCAAAATTCTATCACATTTGTTCAATTTACGTCGCTCCTATTTCAGATAGCGTACTGGGCTGGGCGGCATCTTAAAGCGCGTGGAATGGCGAGTAAAATGCACTATTGAACTTCTATGATAGGGCAATCAGAGATCCGATTAGATCATTTTATATTTTGGTTAATATAAGAATTCAGCGAAATTCTATCACATTCGTTCAATTTACGTCGCTCCTATATCAGATAGCGTATTGGGCTAAGCGGCATCTTAAAGCGCATGAAATAACGAGTGAAATGCAATATTAAACATCTAGGGTAGGGCGAACAGAGACCCGATTAGATCATTTTACATTAAGGTTAATATAAGAATTCAGGGGAATTCTATCACATTTGTTCAATTTTCGTCGCTCCTATTTCAGATAGCGTATAGGGCTAAGCGGCATCTCAAAGCGCATGAAATGGCGAGTAAAATGCACTATTAAACTTCTAGAGTAGGGCGAACAGAGACCCGAAGATATCATTTTACATTAAGGTTAATATAAGAATTCAGGGAAATTCTATCACATTTGTACAATTTAAGTCGCTCCTATTTCAGATAGCGTACTAGGCTAGGCGGCATCTTAAAGCGCCTGGAATGGCGAGTAAAATGCACTGTTAAACTTCTATGATAGGGCAATCAGAGACCCGATTAGATCATTTTACATTAAGGATAATATAAGATTTCAGCGAAATTTGTTCAATTTACGTCGCTCATGTTTCAGATAGCATATTGGGCTAAGCGGCATCTCAAAGCGCATGAAAGGGCGAATAAAATGCACTATTAAACTTCTAGAGTAGGGCGAACAGAGACCCGAAGAGATCATTTTACATTAAGGTTAATATAAGAATTCAGGGAAATTCTATCACATTTGTACAATTCACGTCGCTCCTATTTCAGATAGCGTACTAGGCTAGGCGGCATCTTAAAGCGCCTGGAATGGCGAGTAAAATGCACTGTTAAACTTCTATGATGGGGCAATCAGAGACCGGATTAGATCATTTTATATTTTGTTTAATATAAGATTTCAGGGAAATCCTATCACATTTGTTCAATTTAAGTCGCCCCTATTTCAGATAGCGTATTGGGTTAAGCGGCACCTCAAAGCGCATGAAATTGCGAGTAAAATGCACTATTAACCTTCTAGGGTAGAGCAAACAGAGACCCGATTAGATCATTTTATATTATGGTTAATTTAAGAATTCAGCAAAATTCTATCACATTTGTTCAATTTACGTCGCTCCTATTTCAGATAGCGTACCGGGCTAGACGGCATCTTAAGGCGCGTGGAATGGCGAGTAAAATGAACTATTAAACTTCTATGATAGGGAAACCAGAGACCCGTTTAGATCATTTTATATTATGGTTAATTTAAGAATTCAGCGAAATTCTATCACATTTGTTCAATTTACGTCGCTACTATTTCAGGTAGCATATTGCGCTAAGCGGCATCGCAAAGCGCATGAAATGGGGAGTGAAATGCACTATTATACTTCTAGGGTTGGGCGAACAGAGACCCGAAGAGATCATTTTGGATTATGGTTAATAAAAGAATTCAGCGAAATTCTATCGCATTTGATCAATTTACGTCGCACCTATTTCAGATAGCGTATTGGGCTAAGCGGCATCTCAAAGCGCATGAAATGGCGAGTAAAATGCACTATTAAACTTCTAGGGTAAGGCAAACAGAGACCCGATTAGTTCATTTTATATTATGGTTATTTTAAGAATTCAGCAAAATTCTATCACATTTGTTCAATTTACGTCACTCCAATTTCAGATAGCCTACTGGGCTACGGGGCATCTTAAAGCGCGTGGAATGGCGAGTAAGATGCACTACTAGCCTTCTATGATAGGGCAATCAGAGACCCGATTAGATCATTTTATATTTTGGTTAATATAAGAATTCAGCGAAATTCTAGAACATTTGTTCAATTCACGTCGCTCCTATTTCAGATAGCGTACTGGGCTAGGCGCCATCTTAAAGCGCGTGGGATGGCCAGTAAGATGCAATATTAAACTTCTATGGTAGGGCAATCAGAGACCCGATTAGATCATTTTATATGTTGGTTAATATAAGTATTCAGCGAAATTCTATCACATTTGTTCAGTTTACGACACTCCTATTTCGGATAGCGTATTGGGCTAAGCGGCATCTCAAAGCGCATGAAATGAAGAGTGAAATGCACTATTAAACTTCTAGGGTAAGGCAAACAGAGACCCGGTTAGATCATTTTATATTACGGTTAATTTAAGAAGTCAGCGAAATTCTATCACATTTGTTCAATTTACGTCGCACCTATTTCAGATAGCGTACTGGGCTAAGCGGCATCTCAAAGCGCATGAAATGGCGAGTAAGATGCACTATTAAGCTTCTAGGGTAAGGCAAACAGAGACCCGATTAGTTCATTTTATATAATGGTTAATTTAAGAATTCAGCAAAATTCTATCACATTTGTTCAATTTACGTCGCTCCTATTTCAGATGGCTTACTGGTCAAGGCGGCATCTTAAAGCGCGTGGAATTGCGAGTAAAATGCACAATTAAACTTCTATGATAGGGCAATCAGAGACCCGATTAGATCTGTTTATATTTTGGTTAATATAAGAATTCAGCGAAATTCTATCACATTTGTTCAATTTACGTCGCTCCTATTTCAGATAGCGTATTGGGATAAGCGGCATGTCAAAGCGCATGAAATGACGAGTGAAGTGCACTATTAAACTTCTAGGGTAGGGCGAACAGAGACCCGATTAGATCATTTTACATTATGGTTAATATAAGAATTCAGGGAAATTTTATCACATTTGTTCAATTTACGTCGCTCCTATATCAGATAGCGTATTGGGCTAAGCGGCATCTCAAAGCGCCTGAATGACGAGTAAAATGCACTATTAAACTTCTAGGGTAAGGCAAACAGAGACCCGATTAGATCATTTTATATTACGGTTAATATAAGTATTCAGCGAAATTCTATCACATTTGTTCAGTTTACGACACTCCTATTTCGGATAGCGTATTGGGCTAAGCGGCATCTCAAAGCGCATGAAATGACGAGTGAAATACATTATTAAACTTCTAGGGTAGGGCGAACAGAGCCCCGATTAGATCATTTAACATTAAGGTTAATATAAGAATTCAGCGAAATTCTGTCACATTTGTTCAATTTCCATCGTTCCTATTTCAGATAGCGTATTGGGTTAAGCGGCATCTCAAAGCGCATGAAATGAAGAGTGAAATGCACTATTAAACTTCTAGGGTAAGGCAAACAGAGACCCGGTTAGATCATTTTATATTACGGTTAATTTAAGAAGTCAGCGAAATTCTATCACATTTGTTCAATTTACGTCGCACCTATTTCAGATAGCGTACTGGGCTAAGCGGCATCTCAAAGCGCATGAAATGGCGAGTAAGATGCACTATTAAACTTCTAGGGTAAGGCAAACAGAGACCCGGTTAGATCATTTTATATTACGGTTAATTTAAGAAGTCAGCGAAATTCTATCACATTTGTTCAACTTACGTCGCTCCTATTTCAGATAGCGTATTGGGCTAAGCGGTACCTCAGAGCGCATGAAATGCCGAGTAAAATGCACTATTAAACTTCTAGGGTAGGGCAAACAGAGACCCGATTAGATCATTTTATATTATGGTTAATTTAAGAATTCAGCGAAATTCTATCACATTTGTTCAATTTACGTCGCTACTATTTCAGATAGCGTATTGCGCTAAGCGGCATCTCAAAGCGCATGAAATGGGGAGTAAATCGCACTATTAAACGTCTAGGGTAGGGCAAACAGAGACCCGATTAGATCATTTTACATTAAGGTTAATATAAGAATTCAGGGAAATTCTATCACATTTGTTTCTTTTACGTCGCTCGTATTTCAGTTAGCGTATTCGGCTAAGCGGCATCTTAAAGCGCATGAAATGGCGAGTAAAATGCACTATTAAACTTGTATGATAGGGCAATCAGAGACCCGATTAGATCATTTTATATTTTGTTTACTACAAGATATCAGGGAAATTCTATCACATTTGCTCAATTCGTGTCGCTCATATTTCAGATAGCGTATTGGGCTAAGCGGCATCTCAAAGCGCATGAAATGGCGAGTAAAATGCACTATTAAACTCCTAGGGTAGGGCAAACAGAGACCCGATTAGACCATTTTATATTATGGTTAATTTAAGAATTCAGCAAAATTCTATCACATTTGTTCAATTTACGTCGCTCCTATTTCAGATAGCGTACTGGGCTGGGCGGCATCTTAAAGCGCGTGGAATGGCGAGTAAAATGCACTATTGAACTTCTATGATAGGGCAATCAGAGATCCGATTAGATCATTTTATATTTTGGTTAATATAAGAATTCAGCGAAATTCTATCACATTCGTTCAATTTACGTCGCTCCTATATCAGATAGCGTATTGGGCTAAGCGGCATCTTAAAGCGCATGAAATAACGAGTGAAATGCAATATTAAACATCTAGGGTAGGGCGAACAGAGACCCGATTAGATCATTTTACATTAAGGTTAATATAAGAATTCAGGGGAATTCTATCACATTTGTTCAATTTTCGTCGCTCCTATTTCAGATAGCGTATAGAGCTAAGCGGCATCTCAAAGCGCATGAAATGGCGAGTAAAATGCACTATTAAACTTCTAGAGTAGGGCGAACAGAGACCCGAAGATATCATTTTACATTAAGGTTAATATAAGAATTCAGGGAAATTCTATCACATTTGTACAATTTAAGTCGCTCCTATTTCAGATAGCGTACTAGGCTAGGCGGCATCTTAAAGCGCCTGGAATGGCGAGTAAAATGCACTGTTAAACTTCTATGATAGGGCAATCAGAGACCCGATTAGATCATTTTACATTAAGGATAATATAAGATTTCAGCGAAATTTGTTCAATTTACGTCGCTCATGTTTCAGATAGCATATTGGGCTAAGCGGCATCTCAAAGCGCATGAAAGGGCGAATAAAATGCACTATTAAACTTCTAGAGTAGGGCGAACAGAGACCCGAAGAGATCATTTTACATTAAGGTTAATATAAGAATTCAGGGAAATTCTATCACATTTGTTCAATTCACGTCGCTCCTATTTCAGATAGCGTACTAGGCTAGGCGGCATCTTAAAGCGCCTGGAATGGCGAGTAAAATGCACTGTTAAACTTCTATGATGGGGCAATCAGAGACCGGATTAGATCATTTTATATTTTGTTTAATATAAGATTTCAGGGAAATCCTATCACATTTGTTCAATTTAAGTCGCACCTATTTCAGATAGCGTATTGGGCTAAGCGGCATCTTAAAGCGCATGAAATAACGAGTGAAATGCAATATTAAACATCTAGGGTAGGGCAATCAGAGACCCGATTAGATCATTTTACATTAAGGATAATATAAGATTTCAGCGAAATTTGTTCAATTTACGTCGCTCATGTTTCAGATAGCATATTGGGCTAAGCGGCATCTCAAAGCGCATGAAATGGCGAGTAAAATGCACTATTAAACTTCTAGGGTAAGGCAAACAGAGACCCGATTAGTTCATTTTATATTATGGTTCATTTAAGAATTCAGCAAAATTCTATCACATTTGTTCAATTTACGTCGCTCCTATTTCAGATGGCTTACTGGTCAAGGCGGCATCTTAAAGCGCGTGGAATGGCGAGTAAAATGCACTATTAAACTTCTATGATAGGGCAATCAGAGACCCGATTAGATCTGTTTATATTTTGGTTAATATAAGAATTCAGCGAAATTCTATCACATTTGTTCAATTTACGTCGCTCCTATTTCAGATAGCGTATTGGGATAAGCGGCATCTCAAATCGCATGAAATGACGAGTGAAGTGCAATATTAAACTTCTAGGGTAGGGCGAACAGAGACCCGATTAGATCATTTTACATTAAGGTTAATATAAGAATTCAGGGAAATTTTATCACATTTGTTCAATTTACGTCGCTCCTATATCAGATAGCGTATTGGGCTAAGCGGCATCTCAAAGCGCCTGAAATGACGAGTAAAATGCACTATTAAACTTCTAGGGTAAGGCAAACAGAGAACCGATTAGATCATTTTATATTACGGTTAATATAAGAATTCAGCGTAATTCTATCACATTTGTTCAGTTTACGTCGCTCCTATTTCAGATAGCGTAATGGGCTAAGCGGCATCTCAAAGCGCATGAAATGACGAGTGAAATGCACTATTAAACTTCTAGGGTAGGGCGATCAGAAACCCGATTAGATCATTTTATATTACGGTTAATATAAGACTTCAGCGTAATTCTATCACATTTGTTCAACTTACGTCGCTCCTATTTCAGATAGCGTATTGGGCTAAGCGGCATCTCAAAGCGCGCGGAATGGCGAGTAAAATGCACTATTCAACTTCTATGAAAGGGCAATCAGAGACCCGATTAGATCATTTTATATTATGGTTAATTTAAGAATTCAGCGAAATTCTATCACATTTGTTCAATTTACGTCGCTCCTATTTCAGATAGAGTATTGGGCTAAGCGGCATTTCAAAGCGCATGAAATAGCGAGTAAAATGCACTATTAAACTTCTAGGATAAGCCAAACAGAGACCCGATTAGATCAATTTATATTACGGTTAATATTAGAATTCAGCGTAATTCTATCACATTTGTTCAACTTACGCCGCTCCTATTTCAGATAGCATACTGGGCTAGGCGGCATCTTAAAGCGCGTGGACTGGCGAGTAAAATGCACTACTAAACTTCTATGATAGGGCAATCAGAGACCCGATTAGATCATTTTATGTTGTGTTTAATATAAGATTTCAGGGAAATTCGATCACATTTGTTCAATTTACGTCGCTCCTATTTCAGATAGGGTATTCGGCTAAGCGGCATCTCAAAGCGCATGAAATGGCGAATAAAATGCACTACTAAACTTCTAGGCTAGGGCGAACAGAGACCCGATCAGATCATTTTACATTACGGTTAATATAAGAATTCAGCCTAATTCTATCACATTTGTTCAATTTACGTCGCTCCTATTTCAGATAGCATATTGGGCTAAGCGGCATCTCAAAGCGCATGAAATGGCGAGTGAAATGCACCATTATACTTCTATGGTAGGGCGAACAGAGACCCGATTAGATCATTTTACATTAAGGTTAATATAAGAATTCACGGAAATTGTATCACATTTGTTCAATTTACGTCGCTCCTATTTCAGATAGCATATTGGGCTACGCGGCATCTCAAAGCGCATGAAATGCCGAGTATAATGCACTATTAAACTTCTAGGGTTGGGCAAACAGAGACCCGATTAGATCATTTTATATTATGGTTAATTTAAGAATTCAGCAAAATTCTATAACATTTGTTCAATTTACATCGCTCCTATTTCAGATAGCGTACTGTGCTAGGCGGCATCTTAAAGCGCGCGGAATGGCGAGTAAAATGCACTATTAAACTTCTATGATAGGGCAATCAGAGACCCGATTAGATCATTTTATATTTTGGTTAATATAAGAATTCAGCGAAATTCTATCACATTTGTTCAATTTACGTCGCTCCTATTTCAGATAGCGTATTGGGATAAGCGGCATCTCAAAGCGTATGAAATGGCGAATAAAATGCACTATTAAAGTTCTAGGCTAGGGCGAACAGAGACCCGATTAGATCAGTTTACATTATGGTTAATAAAAGAATTCAGCGAGATTCTATCACATTTGTTCAATTTACGTCGCTCCTATTTCAGATAGCGTATTGGGCTAAGCGGCATCTCAAAGCGCATCAAATGGCGAATAAAATACACTATTAAACTTCTCGGCTAGGGCGAACAGAGACCCGATTAGATCATTTTACATTATGGTTAATAAAAGAATTCAGCGAAATTCTATCACATTTGTTCAATTTACGTCGCTCCTATTTAAGATAGCGTATTGGGCTAAGCGGCATCTCAAAGCGCATGAAATGCCCAGTGAAATGCACTATTAAACTTCTAGGGTAAGGGAAAGAGAGACCCGATTAGATCATTTTATATTATGGTTAATTTAAGAATTCAGCAAAATTCTATAACTTTGTTCAATTTACGTCGCTCCTATTTCAGATAGCGTACTGGGCTGGGCGGCATCTTAAAGCGCGTGGAATGGCGAGTGAAATGCACTATTAAACTTCTAGGGTAGGGCAAACAGAGACCCGATTAGATCATTTTGTATTATGGTTAATTTAAGAATTCAGCAAAATTCTATCACATTTGTTCAATTTACGTCGCTCCTATTACAGATAGCTTATTGGGCTTAGCGGCATCTCAAAGCGCATGAAATGACGAGTGACATGCACTATTAATCTTTTAGGGTAGGGCAAACAGAGACCCGATTAGATCATTTTATATTATGGCTAATTTAAGAATTCAGCAAAATTCTATCACACTTGTTCAATTTACGTCGTTCCTATTTCAGATGGCGTCCTGGGCTAAGCGGCATCTTATAGCGCGTGGAATGGCGAGTAAAATGCACTACTAAACTTCTATGATAGGGCAATCAGAGACCCGATTAGATCATTTTATATTGTGTTTAATATAAGATTTCAGGGAAATTCTATCACATTTGTTCAATTTACGTCGCTCCTATTTCAGATAGCGTATTCGGCTAAGCGGCATCTCAAAGCGCATGAAATGGCGAACAAAGTGCACTACTAAACTTCTAGGCTAGGGCGAACAGAGACCCGATCAGATCATTTTACATTATGGTTAATAAAAGAATGCAGCGCAATTCTATCACATTTGTTCAATTTACGTCGCTCCTATTTAAGATAGCGTATTGGGCTAAGCGGCATCTCAAAGCGCATGAAATGCCCAGTGAAATGCACTATTAAACTTCTAGGGTAAGGGAAAGAGAGACCCGATTAGATCATTTTATATTATGGTTAATTTAAGAATTCAGCAAAATTCTATAACTTTGTTCAATTTACGTCGCTCCTATTTCAGATAGCGTACTGGGCTGGGCGGCATCTTAAAGCGCGTGGAAGGGCGAGTGAAATGCACTATTAAACTTCTAGGGTAGGGCAAACAGAGACCCGATTAGATCATTTTGTATTATGGTTAACTTAAGAATTCAGCAAAATTCTATCACATTTGTTCAATTTACGTCGCTCCTATTACAGATAGCTTATTGGGCTTAGCGGCATCTCAAAGCGCATGAAATGACGAGTGACATGCACTATTAATCTTTTAGGGTAGGGCAAACAGAGACCCGATTAGATCATTTTATATTATGGCTAATTTAAGAATTCAGCAAAATTCTATCACACTTGTTCAATTTACGTCGTTCCTATTTCAGATGGCGTATTGGGCAAAGCGGCATCTCAAAGCGCATGAAATGACGAGTGAAATGCACTATTAAACTTCTAGGGTAAGGCAAAGAGAGACCCGATTAGATCATTTTATATTACGGTTAATATAAGAATTCAGCGTAATTCTATCACATTTGTTCAATTTACGTCGCTCCTATTTCAGATAGCGTATTGGGCTATGCGGCATCTCAAAGCGCACGAAATGGCGAGTAAAATGCAGTATTAAACTTCTAGGGTAGGGCAAACAAAGACCCGATTAAATCATTTTATATTATGGATAATATAAGTATTCAGCGAAATTCTATCACATTTGTTCAATTTACGTCGCTCCTATTTCAGATAGCGTATTGGGCAAAGCGGCATCTCAAAGCGCATGAAATGACGAGTGAAATGCACTATTAAACTTCTAGGGTAAGGCAAAGAGAGACCCGATTAGATCATTTTATATTACGGTTAATATTAGAATTCAGCGTAATTCTATCACATTTGTTCAATTTACGTCACTCCTATGTCAGATAGCCTACTGGGCTCGGCGGCATCTTAAAGCGCGTGGAATGGCGAGTGAAGTGCACTATTAGACTTCTATGGTAGGGCGAACAGAGACCCGATTAGATCATTTTATATTTTGGTTAATATAAGAATTCAGCGAAATTCTATCACATTTGTTCAATTTACGTCGCTCCTATTTCAGATAGCGTATTGCGCTAAGCGGCCTCTCAAATCGTATGAAATGGCGAATAAAATGCACTATTAAAGTTCTAGGCTAGGGCGAACAGAGACCCGATTAGATCATTTTACATTAAGGATAATATAAGTATTCAGCGAAATTCTATCACATTTGTTCAATTTACGTCGCTCCTATTTCAGATAGCGTATTGGGCAAAGCGGCATCTCAAAGCGCATGAAATGACGAGTGAAATGCACTATTAAACTTCTAGGGTAAGGCAAAGAGAGACCCGATTAGATCATTTTATATTACGGTTAATAAAAGAGTTCAGCGAAATTCTATCACATTTGTTCAATTTATATCGCTCCTATTTCAGATAGCGTATTGGGCTAAGCGGCATCTCAAAGCGCACGAAATGGCGAGTAAAATGCAGTATTAAACTTCTAGGGTAGGGCAAACAAAGACCCGATTAAATCATTTTATATTATGGATAATTTAAGAATTCCGCGAAATTCTATCACATTTGTTCTATTTACGTCGCTCCTATTTCAGATAGCGTATTGGGCTAAGCGGCATCTCAAAGCGTATGAAATGGCGAATAAAATGCACTATTAAAGTTCTAGGCTAGGGCGAACAGAGACCCGATTAGATCATTTTACATTATGGTTAATAAAAGAGTTCAGCGAAATTCTATCACATTTGTTCAATTTATATCGCTCCTATTTCAGATAGCGTATTGGGCTAAGCGGCATCTCAAAGCGCATGAAATGACGAGTAAAATGCACTATTAAAGTTCTAGGGTAGGGCAAACAGAGACCCGACTAGACCATTTTATATTATGGTTAATTTAAGAATTCAGTAAAATTCTATCACATTTGTTCAATTTAGGTCGCTCCTATTTCAGATAGCGTACTGGGCTAGGCGGCTTCTCAAAGCGAGTGGAATGGCGAGTGAAGTGCACTATTAAACTTCTATGATAGGGCAATCAGAGACCCGATTAGATCATTTTATATTTTGGTTAATATAAGAATTCAGCGAAATTCTATCACATTTGTTCAATTTACGTCGCTCCTATTTCAGATAGCGTATTGGGCTAAGCGGCCTCTCAAATCGTATGAAATGGCGAATAAAATGCACTATTAAAGTTCTAGGCTAGGGCGAACAGAGACCCAATTAGATCATCTTACATTATGGTTAATAAAAGAATTCTGCGAGATTCTATCACATTTGTTCAATTTACGTCGCTCCTATTTCAGATAGCGTATTGGACTAAGCGGCATCTCAAAGCGCATCAAATGGCGAGTAAAATGCACTATTAAACTTCTAGGGTAGGGCAAACAGAGACCCGATTAGATCATTCTATATTATGGTTAATTTAAGAATTCAGCGGGATTCTATCACATTTGTTCAATTTACGTCGCTCCTATATCAGATAGCATATTGGGCTAAGCGGCATCTCAAAGCGCATGAAATGGCGAGTAAAATGCACTATTAAACTTCTAGGGTAAGGCAAACAGAGACCCGATTAGATCATTTTATATTACGGTTAATAAAAGAATTCAGCGAAATTCTATCACATTTGTTCAATTTACATCGCTCCTATTTCAGATAGCCTATTGGGATAAGCGGCATCTCAAAGCGTATGAAATGGCGAATAAAATGCACTATTAAAGTACTAGGCTAGGGCGAACAGAGACCCGATTAGATCATTTTACATTATGGTTAATAAAAGAGTTCAGCGAAATTCTATCACATTTGTTCAATTTATATCGCTTCTATTTCAGATAGCGTATTGGGCTAAGCGGCATCTCAAAGCGCATGAAATGACGAGTAGAATGCACTATTAAAGTTCTAGGGTAGGGCAAACAGAGACCCGATTGGATCATTTTATATTTTGTTTAATATAAGATTTCAGGGAAATTCTATCACATTTGTTCAATTTACGTCGCTCCTATTTCAGATAGCGTATTCGGCTAAGCGGCATCTCAAAGCGCATGAAATGGCGAATAAAATGTACTACTAAACTTCTAGGCTAGGGCGAACAGAGACCCGATCAGATCATTTTACATTACGGTTAATATAAGAATTCAGCGTAATTCTATCACATTTGTTCAATTTACGTCGCTCCTATTTCAGATAGCATACTGGGCTAGCCGACATCTTAAAGCGCGTGGAATGGCGAGTAAAATGCACTACTAAACTTCTATAATAGGGCAATCAGAGACCCGATTAGATCATTTTATATTTTGTTTAATATAAAATTTCAGGGGAATTGTATCACATTTGTTCAATTTACGTCGCTCCTATTTCAGATAGCGTATTCGGCTAAGCGGCATCTCAAAGCGCATGAAGTGTCGAATAAAATTCACTGTTAAACTTCTAGGCTAGGGCGAACAGAGACCCGATTGGATCATTTTATATTTTGTTTAATATAAGATTTCAGGGAAATTCTATCACATTTGTTCAATTTACGTCGCTCATATTTCAGATAGCGTATTGGGCTAAGCGGCATTTCAAAGCGCATGAAATGGCGAGTAAAATGCACTATTATACTTCTAGGGTAGGGCAAACAGAGACCCGATTAGATCATTTTGTATTACGGTTAATATAAGCATACAGCGTAATTCTATCACATTTGTTCAACTTACGTCGCTCCTATTTCAGATAGCATACTGGGCTAGGCGGCATCTTAAAGCGCGTGGAATGGCGAGTAACATGCACTACTAAACTTCTATGATAGGGCAATCAGAGACCTGATGAGATCATTTTATATTTTGTTTAATATAAGATTTCAGCGAAATTCTATCACATTTGTTCAATTTACGTCGCTCCTATTTCAGATAGCGTATTGGTCTAAGCGGCATCTCAAAGCGCATGAAATGGCGAGTAAAATGCACTATCAAACTTCTAGGGTAAGGGAAACAGAGACCCGATTAGATCATTTTATATTACGGTTAATATAAGAAATCAGCGTAATTCTATCACATTTTTTCAACTTACGTCGCTCCTATTTCAGGTAGCGTACTGGGCTAGGCGGCATCTTAAAGCGCGTGGAATGGCGAGTAAAATGCACTACTAAACTTCTATGATAGGGCAATCTGAGACCCGATTAGATCATTTTATATTTTGTTTAAAATAAGATTTCAGGGAAATTCTATCACATTTGTTCAATTTACGTAGCTCCTATTTCAGAGAGCGTATTGGGCTACGCGGCATCTCAAAGCGCATGGAATGGCGAGTAAAATGCACTATTAAACTTCTAGGGTAGGGCAAACAGAGACCCGATTAGATCATTTTATATTACGGTTAATATAAGACTTCAGCGTAATTCTATCACATTTGTTCAACTTACGTCGCTCCTATTTCAGATAGCGTATTGGGCTAAGCGGCATCTCAAAGCGCGCGGAATGGCGAGTAAAATGCACTATTAAACTTCTATGAAAGGGCAATCAGAGACCCGATTAGATCATTTTATATTATGGTTAATTTAAGAATTCAGCGAAATTCTATCACATTTGTTCAATTTACGTCGCTCCTATTTCAGATAGAGTATTGGGCTAAGCGGCATTTCAAAGCGCATGAAATAGCGAGTAAAATGCACTATTAAACTTCTAGGGTAAGGCAAACAGATACCCGATTAGATCATTTTATATTACGTTTAATATAAGAATTCAGCGTAATTCTATCACATTTGTACAACTTACATCGCTCCTATTTCAGATAGCGTATTGGGCTAAGCGGCATCTCAAAGCGCATGAAATGGCGAATAAAATGCACTGTTAAACTTCTAGGGTAGGGCAAACAGAAACCCGATTAGATCATTTTATATTATGGTTAATTAAGAATTCAGCAAAATTCTATCACATTTGTTCAATTTACGTCGTTCCTATTTCAGATAGCGTAATGGGCTAGGCGGCATGTTAAAGCGCGTGGAATGGCGAGTGAAATGCACTATTAAACTTCTATCATAGGGCAATCAGAGACCCGATTAGATCATTTTATACTATGGTTAATTTAAGAATTCAGCAAAATTCTATCACATTTGTTCGATTTACGTCGTTCCTATTTCAGATAGCGTACTGGGCTAGGCGGCATCTTAAAGCGCGCGGAATGGCGAGTAAAGTGCACTATTATACTTCTATGAAAGGGCAATCAGAGACCCGATTAGATCATTTTATATTTTGGTTAATATAAGAATTCTGCGAAATTCTATCACATTTGTTCAATTTACGTCGCTACTATTTCAGAAAGCGTATTCGGCTGAGCGGCATCTCAAAGCGCATGAAATGGCGAATAAAATGCACTATTAAACTTCTAGGCTAGGGCGAACAGAGACCCGATTAGATCATTTTACATTATGGTTAATAAAAGAATTCAGCGAAATTCTATCACATTTGTTCAGCTTACGTCGCTCCCATTTCAGATAGCGTATTGGGCTAAGCGGCATCTCAAAGCGCATGAAATGGCGAGTAAAATGCACTATTAAACTTCTATGAAAGGGCAATCAGAGACCCGATCAGATCATTTTACATTATGGTTAATAAAAGAATTCAGCGAAATTCTATCACATTTGTTCAGCTTACGTCGCTCCTATTTCAGATAGCGTATTGGGCTAAGCGGCATCTCAAAGCCCGTGGAATGGCGAGTGAAATGCACTATTAAACTTCTATGATAGGGCGAACAGAAACCCGATTAGATCATTTTATATTTTGGTTAATATAAGAATTCAGCGAATTTGTATCACATTTGTTCAATTTACGTCGCTCCTATTTCAGATAGCGTAATGGGCTAAGCGGCATCTCAAAGCGCATGAAATGATGAGTAAAATGCACTATTAAACTTCTATGAAAGGGCAATCAGAGACCCGATCAGATCATTTTACATTATGGTTAATAAAAGAATTCAGCGAAATTCTATCACATTTGTTCAGCTTACGTCGCTCCTATTTCAGATAGCGTATTGGGCTAAGCGGCATCTCAAAGCCCGTGGAATGGTGAGTAAAATGCACTATTAAGCTTCTACGCTAGGGCGAACAGAGACCCGATTAGATCATTTAACATTATGGTTAATAAAAGAATTCACCGAAATTCTATCACATTTGTTCAATTTACATCGCTCCCATTTCAGATAGCGTATTGGGCTAAGCGGCATCTCAAAGCGCATGAAATGACGAGTACAATGCACTATTAAACTTCTTGGGTAGGGCAAACAGAGACCCGATTAGATCATTTCATATTATGGATCATTTAAGAATTCAGCAAAATTCTATCACATTTGTTCAATTTACGTCGCTCCTATTTCAGATTGCGTATTGGGCTAAGCGGCATCTCAAAGCGCATGAAATGACGAGTGAAAGGCACTATTAAACTTCTAGGGCAGGGCGAGCAGAGAACCGATTAGATCATTTTACATTAAGGTTAATATAAGAATTCAGGGAAATTCTATCACATTTGTTCAATTTACGTCGCTCCTATTTAAGATAGCGTATTGGGCTAAGCGGCATCTCAAAGCGCATGAAATGCCCAGTGAAATGCACTATTAAACTTCTAGGGTAAGGGAAAGAGAGACCCGATTAGATCATTTTATATTATGGTTAATTTAAGAATTCAGCAAAATTCTATAACTTTGTTCAATTTACGTCGCTCCTATTTCAGATAGCGTACTGGGCTGGGCGGCATCTTAAAGCGCGTGGAATGGCGAGTGAAATGCACTATTAAACTTCTAGGGTAGGGCAAACAGAGACCCGATTAGATCATTTTGTATTATGGTTAATTTAAGAATTCAGCAAAATTCTATCACATTTGTTCAATTTACGTCGCTCCTATTACAGATAGCTTATTGGGCTTAGCGGCATCTCAAAGCGCATGAAATGACGAGTGACATGCACTATTAATCTTTTAGGGTAGGGCAAACAGAGACCCGATTAGATCATTTTATATTATGGCTAATTTAAGAATTCAGCAAAATTCTATCACACTTGTTCAATTTACGTCGTTCCTATTTCAGATGGCGTCCTGGGCTAAGCGGCATCTTAAAGCGCGTGGAATGGCGAGTAAAATGCACTACTAAACTTCTATGATAGGGCAACCAGAGACCCGATTAGATCATTTTATATTGTGTTTAATATAAGATTTCAGGGAAATTGTATCACATTTGTTCAATTTACGTCGCTCCTATTTCAGATAGCGTATTCGGCTAAGCGGCATCTCAAAGCGCATGAAATGGCGAACAAAGTGCACTACTAAACTTCTAGGCTAGGGCGAACAGAGACCCGATCAGATCATTTTACATTATGGTTAATAAAAGAATGCAGCGCAATTCTATCACATTTGTTCAATTTACGTCGCTCCTATTTAAGATAGCGTATTGGGCTAAGCGGCATCTCAAAGCGCATGAAATGCCCAGTGAAATGCACTATTAAACTTCTAGGGTAAGGGAATGAGAGACCCGATTAGATCATTTTATATTATGGTTAATTTAAGAATTCAGCAAAATTCTATAACTTTGTTCAATTTACGTCGCTCCTATTTCAGATAGCGTACTGGGCTGGGCGGCATCTTAAAGCGCGTGGAAGGGCGAGTGAAATGCACTATTAAACTTCTAGGGTAGGGCAAACAGAGACCCGATTAGATCATTTTGTATTATGGTTAACTTAAGAATTCAGCAAAATTCTATCACATTTGTTCAATTTACGTCGCTCCTATTACAGATAGCTTATTGGGCTTAGCGGCATCTCAAAGCGCATGAAATGACGAGTGACATGCACTATTAATCTTTTAGGGTAGGGCAAACAGAGACCCGATTAGATCATTTTATATTATGGCTAATTTAAGAATTCAGCAAAATTCTATCACACTTGTTCAATTTACGTCGTTCCTATTTCAGATGGCGTCCTGGGCTAAGCGGCATCTTAAAGCGCGTGGAATGGCGAGTAAAATGCACTACTAAACTTCTATGATAGGGCAATCAGAGACCCGATTATATCATTTTATATTGTGTTTAATATAAGATTTCAGGGAAATTCCATCACATTTGTTCAATTTACGTCGCTCCTATTTCAGATAGCATACTGGGCTAGGCGGCATCTTAAAGCGCGTGGAATGGCGAGTAAAATGCACTACTAAACTTCTATGATAGGGCAATCAGAGACCCGATTAGATCATTTTATATTCTGTTTAATATAAGATTTCAGGGAAATTCTATCACATTTGTTCAATTTACGTCGCTCCTATTTCAGATAGCGTATTCGGCTAAGCGGTATCTCAAATCGCATGAAATGGCGAATAAAATGCACTACTAAACTTCTAGGCTAGGGCGAACAGAGACCCGATCAGATCATTTTACATTACGGTTAATATAAGAATGCAGCGTAATTCTATCACATTTGTTCCATTTACGTCGCTCCTATTTCAGATAGCATATTGGGCTAAGCTGCATCTCAAAGCGCATGAAATGGCGAGTGAAATGCACCATTAGACTTCTATGGTAGGGCGAACAGAGACCCGATTAGATCATTTTACATTAAGGTTAATATAAGAACTCACGGAAATTCTATCACATTTGTTCAATTTACGTCGCTCCTATTTCAGATAGCGTATAGGGCTAAGCGGCACCTAAAAGTGCATCAAATGACGAATGAAATGCACTATTAAACTTCGAGGGTAGGGCGAACAGAGACCCGATTAGATCATTTTACATTAAGGATAATATAAGTATTCAGCGAAATTCTATCACATTTGTTCAATTTACGTCGCTCCTATTTCAGATAGCGTATTGGGCAAAGCGGCATCTCAAAGCGCATGAAATGACGAGTGAAATGCACTATTAAACTTCTAGGGTAAGGCAAAGAGAGACCCGATTAGATCATTTTATATTACGGTTAATATAAGAATTCAGCGTAATTCTATCACATTTGTTCAATTTACGTCGCTCCTATTTCAGATAGCGTATTGGGCTAAGCGGCATCTCAAAGCGCACGAAATGGCGAGTAAAATGCAGTATTAAACTTCTAGGGTAGGGCAAACAAAGACCCGATTAAATCATTTTATATTATGGATAATATAAGTATTCAGCGAAATTCTATCACATTTGTTCAATTTACGTCGCTCCTATTTCAGATAGCGTATTGGGCAAAGCGGCATCTCAATGCGCATGAAATGACGAGTGAAATGCACTATTAAACTTCTAGGGTAAGGCAAAGAGAGACCCGATTAGATCATTTTATATTACGGTTAATATTAGAATTCAGCGTAATTCTATCACATTTGTTCAATTTACGTCACTCCTATGTCAGATAGCCTACTGGGCTCGGCGGCATCTTAAAGCGCGTGGAATGGCGAGTGAAGGGCACTATTAGACTTCTATGGTAGGGCGAACAGAGACCCGATTAGATCATTTTATATTTTGGTTAATATAAGAATTCAGCGAAATTCTATCACATTTGTTCAATTTACGTCGCTCCTATTTCAGATAGCGTATTGCGCTAAGCGGCCTCTCAAATCGTATGAAATGGCGAATAAAATGCACTATTAAAGTTCTAGGCTAGGGCGAACAGAGACCCGATTAGATCATTTTACATTAAGGATAATATAAGTATTCAGCGAAATTCTATCACATTTGTTCAATTTACGTCGCTCCTATTTCAGATAGCGTATTGGGCAAAGCGGCATCTCAAAGCGCATGAAATGACGAGTGAAATGCACTATTAAACTTCTAGGGTAAGGCAAAGAGAGACCCGATTAGATCATTTTATATTACGCTTAATATAAGAATTCAGCGTAATTCTATCACATTTGTTCAATTTACGTCGCTCCTATTTCAGATAGCGTATTGGGCTAAGCGGCATCTCAAAGCGCACGAAATGGCGAGTAAAATGCAGTATTAAACTTCTAGGGTAGGGCAAACAAAGACCCGATTAAATCATTTTATATTATGGATAATTTAAGAATTCCGCGAAATTCTATCACATTTGTTCTATTTACGTCGCTCCTATTTCAGATAGCGTATTGGGCTAAGCGGCATCTCAAAGCGTATGAAATGGCGAATAAAATGCACTATTAAAGTTCTAGGCTAGGGCGAACAGAGACCCGATTAGATCATTTTACATTATGGTTAATAAAAGAGTTCAGCGAAATTCTATCACATTTGTTCAATTTATATCGCTTCTATTTCAGATAGCGTATTGGGCTAAGCGGCATCTCAAAGCGCATGAAATGACGAGTAGAATGCACTATTAAAGTTCTAGGGTAGGGCAAACAGAGACCCGATTAGACCATTTTATATTATGGTTAATTTAAGAATTCAGCGAAACCCTATCACATTTGTTCAACTTACGTCGCTCCTATTACAGATAGCGTATTGGGCTAAGCGGCATCTCAAAGCGCATGAAATGGCGAATAAAATACACTATTAAACTTCTCGGCTAGGGCGAACAGAGACCCGATTAGATCATTTTACATTATGGTTAATAAAAGAATTCAGCGAAATTCTATCACATTTGTTCAATTTACGTCGCTCCTATTTCAGATAGAGTATTGGGCTAAGCGGCATTTCAAAGCGCATAAAATGGCGAGTAAAATGCACTATTAAACTTCTAGGATAAGCCAAACAGAGACCCGCTTAGATCAATTTATATTACGGTTAATATAAGAATTCAGCGTAATTCTATCACATTTGTTCAACTTACGCCGCTCCTATTTCAGATAGCATACTGGGCTAGGCGGCATCTTAAAGCGCGTGGAATGGCGAGTAAAAGGCACTTCTAAACTTCTATGATAGGGCAATCAGAGACCCGATTAGATCATTTTATATTGTGTTTAATATAAGATTTCAGGGAAATTCTATCACATTTGTTCAATTTACGTCGCTCCTATTTCAGATAGCGTATTCGGCTAAGCGGCATCTCAAAGCGCATGAAATGGCGAATAAAATGTACTACTAAACTTCTAGGCTAGGGCGAACAGAGACCCGATCAGATCATTTTACATTACGGTTAATATAAGAATTCAGCGTAATTCTATCACATTTGTTCAATTTACGTCGCTCCTATTTCAGATAGCATACTGGGCTAGCCGACATCTTAAAGCGCGTGGAATGGCGAGTAAAATGCACTACTAAACTTCTATAATAGGGCAATCAGAGACCCGATTAGATCATTTTATATTTTGTTTAATATACAATTTCAGGGGAATTGTATCACATTTGTTCAATTTACGTCGCTCCTATTTCAGATAGCGTATTCGGCTAAGCGGCATCTCAAAGCGCATGAAGTGTCGAATAAAATTCACTGTTAAACTTCTAGGCTAGGGCGAACAGAGACCCGATTGGATCATTTTATATTTTGTTTAATATAAGATTTCAGGGAAATTCTATCACATTTGTTCAATTTACGTCGCTCATATTTCAGATAGCGTATTGGGCTAAGCGGCATTTCAAAGCGCATGAAATGGCGAGTAAAATGCACTATTATACTTCTAGGGTAGGGCAAACAGAGACCCGATTAGATCATTTTGTATTACGGTTAATATAAGCATACAGCGTAATTCTATCACATTTGTTCAACTTACGTCGCTCCTATTTCAGATAGCATACTGGGCTAGGCGGCATCTTAAAGCGCGTGGAATGGCGAGTAACATGCACTACTAAACTTCTATGATAGGGCAATCAGAGACCTGATGAGATCATTTTATATTTTGT
>CAKAJE020000998.1:0-89918 GCA_916610135.2 Macropis europaea | reverse complement strand
CCCAATACGCTATCTGAAATAGGAGCGACGTAAATTGAACAAATGTGATAGAATTTCGCTGAATTCTTATATTAACCAAATATAAAATGATCTAATCGGGTCTCTGATTGCCCTGTCATAGAAGTTTAGTAATGCATTTTACTCGCCCTTCCACGCGCTTTAAGATGCCGCCTAGCCAGTACGCTATCTGAAATAGGAGCGACGTAAATTTAACAAATGTGATAGAATTACGCTGAATTCTTATATTAACCGTAATATAAAATGATGTAATCGGGTCTCTGTTTGCCTAACCTAGAAGTTTAATAGTGCATTTTACTCGCCATTTCACGCGCTTTGAGATGCCGCTTAGCCCAATACGCTATCTGAAATAGGAGCGACGTAAATTGAACAAATGTGATAGAAATTCGCTGAATTCTTAAATTAACCATAATATAAAATGATCTAATCGGGTCTCTGTTTGCCCTACCCTAGAAGTTTAATAGTACATTTTACTCGCCATTTCTTGCGTTTTGAGATGCCGCTTAGTCGAATACGCTATCTGAATATGAGCGACGTAAATTGAACAAATGTGATAGAATTTCGCTGAATTCTTATATTAACCAAAATATAAAATGATCTAATCGAATGTCTGATTGCCCTATCATAGAAGATTAATAGTGCACTTTACTCGCCATTCCACGCGCTTTAAGATGCCGCCCAGCCCAGTATGCTATCTGAAATAGGAACGACGTAAATTGAACAAATGTGATAGAATTTTGCTGAATTCTTAAATTAACCATAATATAAAATGATCTAATCGGGTCTCTGATTGCCCTACCCTAGAAGTTTAATAGTGCATGTTAATCGTCATTTCATGCGCTTTGAGATGCCGCTTAGCCCAATAAGCTGTCTGAAATAGGAGCGACGTAAATTGAACAAATGTGTTAGAAGTTCCCTGAATACTTATATTAACCTTAATGTAAAATGATCTAATCGGGTCTCTGCTCGCCCTACCCTAGAAGTTTAATAGTGCATTTTACTCGCCATTTCATGCGCTTTGAGATGCCGCTTAGCCCAATACGCTATCTGAAATAGGAGCGACGTAAATGAACAAATGTGATAGGATTTCGCTGAATTCTTAAATTAACCATAATATAAAATGATCTAATCGGGTCTCTATGTGGCCAACCCTAGAAGCTTAATAGTGCATTTTACTCGCCATTGCTTGCGCTTTGAGATGCCGCTTAGCCCAATACGCTATCTGAAATAGGGAGCGACGTAAATTAAACAAATGTGATAAAATTTCCCTGAAATGTTATAGTAAACAAAATATAAAATGATCTAATCGGACTCTGATTGCCCTATCATAGAAGTTTAGTAGTGCATTTTACTCGCCCTTCCACGCGCTTTAAGATGCCGCCTAGCCCAGTACGCTATCTGAAATAGGAGCGACGTAAATTGAACAAATGTGATAGAATTTTCGCTGAATTCTTAAATTAACCATAATATAAAATGATCTAATCGGGTCTCTGTTTGCCCTACGCTAGAAGTTTAATAGTGCATTTTACTCGCCATTCCACGCACTTTAAGATGCCGATTAGCCGAATACGCTATCTGAAAACTTGAGCGACGTAAATTGAACAAGTGCGATAGAATTTCGCTGAATTCTTATATTAACCAAAATATAAAATGATCTAATCGGGTCTCTGATTGCCCTATCATAGAAGTTTAATAGTGCATTTTACTCGCCATTCCACGCGCTTTGAGATGCCGCCTAGCCCAGTACGCTATCTGAAATAGGAGCGACGTAAATTGAACAAATGTGATAGAATTTTGCTGAATTCTTAAATTAACCATAATATAAAATGATCTAATCGGGTCTCTGTTTGCCCTACCTAGAAGTTTAATAGTGCATTTTACTCGCCATTTCTTGCGCTTTGAGATTCAGCTTAGCCCAATACGCTATCTGAAATAGGAGCGACGTAAATTGAACAAATGTGGTAGAATTTCGCTGAATTCTTATATTAACCAAAATATAAAATGATATAATCGGGTCTCTGATTGCCCTATCATAGAAGTTTAGTAGTGCATTTTACTCGCCCTTCCACGCGCTTCAAGATGCCGCCCGGCCCAGTACGCTATCTGAAATAGGAGCGACGTAAGTTGAACAAATGTGATAGAATTACGCTGAATTCTTATATTAACCGTAATATAAAATGATCCAATCGGGTCTCTGTTTGCCTTACCCTAGAAGTTTAATAGTGCATTTTACTCGCCATTTCATGCGCTTTGAGATGCCGCTTAGCCCAATACGCTATCTGAAATAGGAGCGACGTAAATTGAACAAATATGATAGAATTTCGCTGAATTCTTAAATAAACCATAATATAAAATGATCTAATCGGGTCTCTGTTTGCCCTAACCTAGAAGTTTAATAGTGCATTTTACTCACCATTTCTTGCGCTTTGAGATGCCGCTTAGCCGAACACGCTGTCTGAAATATGAGCGACGTAAATTGAACAAATGTGATAGAATTTCGCTGAATTCTTATATTAAGCAAAATATAAAATGATCTAATCGGGTCTCTGATTGCCCTATCATAGAAGTTTAGTAGTGCATTTTACTCGCCCTGCCACGCGCTTTAAGATGCCGCCTAGCCCAGTACGCTATCTGAAATAGGAGCGACGTAAGTTGAACAAATGTGGTAGAATTACGCTGAATTCTTATATTAACCATAATATAAAATGATCTAATCGGGTCTCTGATTGCCCTACCCTAGAAGTTTAATAGTGCATTTTACTCATCATTTCTTGCGCTTTGAGATGCCGCTTAGCCGAAGACGCTGTCTGAAATATGAGCGACGTAAATTGAACAAATGTTATAGAATTTCGCTGAATTCTGATATTAACCAAAATATAAAATGATCTAATCGGGTCTCTGATTGCCTTATCATACAAGTTTAATAGTGCATTTTACTCGCCATTTCATGCGCTTTGAGACGCCGCTTAGCACAATACGCTATCTGAAATAGGAGCGACGTAAGTTGAACAAATGTCATAGAATTTCGCTGAATTCTTTTATTAGCCATAATGTGAAATGATCTCATCGGGTCTCTGTTCGCCCTAGCCTCGAAGTTTAATAGTGCATTTTACTTGCCATTTCTTGCGCTTTGAGATGCCGCTTAGCCCAATACACTATCTGAAATAGGAGCGACGTAAATTGAACAAATGTGATAGAATTTCGCTGAATTCTTAAATTATCTTTAATATAAAATGATCTATTCGGGTCTCTGTTTGCCCTATCATACAAGTTTAATAGTGCATTTTACTCGTCATTTCATGCGCTTTGAGATGCCGCTTAGCCCAATAAGCTATCTGAAATAGGGGCGACGTAAATTGAACAAATGTGATAGAATTTTGCTGAATTCTTAAATTAACCATAATATAAAATGATCTAATCGGGTCCCTGTTTGCCCTACCCTAGAAGTTTAATAGTGCATTTTACTCACCATTTCTTGCGCTTTGAGATTCCGCTTAGTCAAATACGCTATCTGAAATATGAGCGACGTAAATTCAACAAATGTGATAGAATTTCGCTGAATTCTTATATTAACCAAAATATAAAATGATCTAATCGGGTCTCTGTTTGCCTTACCCTAGAAGTTTAATAGTGCATTTTACTCGCCATTTAATGCGCTTTGAGATGCCGCTTAGCCCAATACGCTATCTGAAATAGGAGCGACGTAAGTTGAAGAAATGTGATAGAATTACGCTGAATTCTTAAATAAACCATAATATAAAATGATCTAATCGGGTCTCTGTTTGCCCTACCCTAGAAGTTTAATAGTGCATTTTACTCACCATTTCTTGCGCTTTGAGATGCCGCTTAGCCGAAGACGCTGTCTGAAATATGAGCGACGTAAATTGAACAAATGTGATAGAATTTCGCTGAATTCTTAAATTAACCATAATATAAAATGATCTAATCGGGTCTCTGTTTGCCTTACCCTAGAAGTTTAATAGTGCATTTTACTCGCCATTTCATGCGCTTTGAGATGTAGCTTAGCCCAATACGCTATCTGAAATAGGAGCGACGTAAGTTGAACAAATGTGATAGAATTTCGCTGAATTCTATTAATAGCCATAATGTAAAATGATCTCATCGGGTCTCTGTTCGCCCTAGCCTAGAAGTTTAATAGTGCATTTTATTCGCCATTTCATGCGCTTTGAGATGCCGCTTAGCCCAATACGCTATCTGAAATAGGAGCGACGTAAATTGAACAAATGTGATAGAATTTCCCTGAAATCTTATATTAATGAAAATATAAAATGATCTAATCGGGTCCCTGATTGCCCTATCATAGAAGTTTAATAGTGCATTTTACTCGCCATTCCACGCGGTTTAAGATGCCGCGTAGCCCAGTGTGCTATCTGAAATAGGAGCGACGTAAATTGTACAAATGTGATAGAATTTTGCTGAATTCTCAAATTAACCATAATATAAAATGATCTAATCGGGTCTCTGTTTGCCCTAACCTAGAAGTTTTATAGTGCATTTTACTCGCCATTTCATGGGCTTTGAGATGCCGCTTAGCCCAATACGCTATCTGAAATAGGAGCGAAGTAAATTGAACAAATGTGATAGAATTTCGCTGAATTCTTATATTAACCAAAATATAAAATGATCTAATCGGGTCTCTGATTGCCCTATCATAGAAGTTTAGTAGTGCATTTTACTCGCCATTCCACGCCCTTTAAGATGCCTACATAGCCCAGTGCGCTATCTGAAATAGGAGCGACGTAAGTTGAACAAATGTGATAGAATTACGCTGAATTCTTATATTAACCGTAATATAAAATGATATAATCGGGTCTCTGTTTGCCTTAGCCTAGAAGTTTAATAGTGCATTTTACTCGCCATTTCATGCGCTTTGAGATGCCGCTTAGCCCAATACGCTATCTGAAATAGGAGCGACGTAAATTGAACAAATGTGATAGAATTTCGCTGAATTCTTATATTAACCAAAATATAAAATGATCTAATCGGGTCTCTGATTGCCCTACCATAGAAGTTTAATAGTGCATTTTACTCGCCATTCCACGCGCTTTGAGATTCCGCCTAGCCCAGTAGGCTATCTGAAATAGGAGCGACGTAAATTGAACAAATGTGATAGAATTTTGCTGAATTCTTAAATTAACCATAACATAAAATGATCGAATCGGGTCTCTGATTGCCCTATCATAGAAGTGTAACAGAGCATTTTACTCGCCATTCCACGCGGCTTAAGATGCCGCGTAGCACAGTGCGCTATCTGAAATAGGAGCGACGTAAATTGAACAAATGTGATAGAATTTTGCCGAATTCTTAAATTAACCATAATATAAAATGATCTAATCGGGTCTCTGATTGCCCTATCATAGAAGTTTGGTAGTGCACTTTACTCGCCCTTCCACGCGCTGTAAGATGCCTCCTATCCCAGTACGCTATCTGAAATAGGAGCAAAGTAAATTGAACAAATGTGATATGTTTTCCCTGGCCTCTTATATTAACCTTAATGTAAAATGATCTAATCCGGTCTCTGTTTGCCCTAACCTAGAAGTTTAATAGTGCATTTTACTCGCCACTTCATGCGCTTTGAGATGCCGCTTAGCCCAATACGCTATCTGAAATAGGAGCGACGTAAATTGAACAAATGTGATAGAATTTCGCTGAATTCTTAAATTAACCATAATATAAAATGATCTAATCGGGTCTCTGATTGCCCTATCATAGAAGTTTAGTAGTGCATTTTACTAACCCTTCCACGCGGTTTAAGATGCCGCCTAGCCCAGTACGCTATGTGAAATAGGAGCGACGTAAGTTGAACAAATGTGATAGAATTACGCTGAATTCTTATATTAACCGTAATATAAAATGATCTAATCGGGTCTCTGTTTGCCTTACCCTAGAAGTTTAATAGTGCACGTTACTCGCCACTTCATGCGCTTTGAGATGCCGCTTAGCCCAATACGCTATCTGAAATAGAAGCGACGTAAATTGAGCAAAGGTGATAGAAATTCGCTGAATTCTTAAATTAACCATAATATAAAATGATCTAATCGGGTCTCTGTTTGCCATACCCTAGAAGTTTAATAGTACATCTTACTCGCCATTTCTTGCGCTTTGAGATGCCGCTTAGCCGAATACGCTATCTGAAATATGAGCGACGTAAATTGAACAAATGTGATAGAATTTCGCTGAATACTTATATTAACCAAAATATAAAATGATCTAATCGGGTCTCTGATTGCCCTATCATAGAAGTTTAATAGTGCATTTTACTCGCCATTCCACGCGGTTTAAGATGACGCGCAGCACAGTGCGCTATCTGAAATAGTAGCGACGTAAATTGAACAAATGTGATAGAATTTTGCTGAATTCTTAAATTAACCATAATATAAAATAATCTAATCGTGTCTCTGTTTGCCCTAACCTAGAAGTTTAATAGTGCATCTTACTCGCCACTTCATGCGCTTTGAGATGCCGCTTAGCCCAATACGCTATCTGAAATAGGAGCGACGTAAATTGAACAAATGTGATAGAATTTCGCTGAATTCTTAAATTAACCATAATATAAAATGATCTAATCGGGTCTCTGTTTGCCCTACGCTAGAAGTTTAATAGTGCATTTTACTCGCCATTCCACGCGCTTTAAGATGCCGATTAGCCGAATACGCTATCTGAAAACTTGAGCGACGTAAATTGAACAAGTGCGATAGAATTTCGCTGAATTCTTATATTACCCAAAATATAAAATGATCTAATCGGGTCTCTGATTGCCCTATCATAGAAGTTTAATAGTGCATTTTACTCGCCATTCCAGGCGCTTTGAGATGCCGCCTAGCCCAGTACGCTATCTGAAATAGGAGCGACGTAAATTGAACAAATGTGATAGAATTTTGCTGAATTCTTAAATTAACCATAATATAAAATGATCTAATCGGGTCTCTGTTTGCCCTACCTAGAAGTTTAATAGTGCATTTTACTCGCCATTTCTTGCGCTTTGAGATTCAGCTTAGCCCAATACGCTATCTGAAATAGGAGCGACGTAAATTGAACAAATGTGGTAGAATTTCGCTGAATTCTTATATTAACCAAAATATAAAATGATCTAATCGGGTCTCTGATTGCCCTATCATAGAAGTTTAGTAGTGCATTTTACTCGCCCTTCCACGCGCTTTAAGATGCCGCCCAGCCCAGTACGCTATCTGAAATAGGAGCGACGTAAGTTGAACAAATGTGATAGAATTACGCTGAATTCTTATATTAACCGTAATATAAAATGATCCAATCGGGTCTCTGTTTGCCTTACCCTAGAAGTTTAATAGTGCATTTTACTCGCCATTTCATGCGCTTTGAGATGCCGCTTAGCCCAATACGCTATCTGAAATAGGAGCGACGTAAATTGAACAAATGTGATAGAATTTCGCTGAATTCTTAAATAAACCATAATATAAAATGATCTAATCGGGTCTCTGTTTGCCCTAACCTAGAAGTTTAATAGTGCATTTTACTCACCATTTCTTGCGCTTTGAGATTCCGCTTAGTCAAATACGCTATCTGAAATATGAGCGACGTAAATTCAACAAATGTGATAGAATTTCGCTGAATTCTTATATTAACCAAAATATAAAATGATCTAATCGGGTCTCTGTTTGCCTTACCCTAGAAGTTTAATAGTGCATTTTACTCGCCATTTAATGCGCTTTGAGATGCCGCTTAGCCCAATACGCTATCTGAAATAGGAGCGACGTAAGTTGAAGAAATGTGATAGAATTACGCTGAATTCTTAAATAAACCATAATATAAAATGATCTAATCGGGTCTCTGTTTGCCCTACCCTAGAAGTTTAATAGTGCATTTTACTCACCATTTCTTGCGCTTTGAGATGCCGCTTAGCCGAAGACGCTGTCTGAAATATGAGCGACGTAAATTGAACGAATGTGATAGAATTTCGCTGAGTTCTGTTATTAACCAAAATATAAAATGATCTAATCGGGTCTCTGATTGCCTTATCATACAAGTTTAATAGTGCATTTTACTCGCCCTTCCACGCGCTTTAAGATGCCGCCTAGCCTAGTACGCTATCTGAAATAGGAGCGACGTAAGTTGAAGAAATGTGATAGAATTACCCTGAATTCTTATATTAACCGTAATATAAAATGATCTAATCGGGTCTCTGTTTGCCTTACCCTAGAAGTTTAGTAGTGCATTTTACTCGCCATTCCACGCGGTTTAAGATGCCGCGTAGCCCAGTGCGCTATCTGAAATAGGAGCGACGTAAATTGAACAAATGTGATAGAATTTTGCTGAATTCTCAAATTAACCATAATATAAAATGATCTAATCGGGTCTCTGTTTGCCCTAACCTAGAAGTTTAATAGTGCATTTTACTCGCCACTTCATGCGCTTTGAGATGCCGCTTAGCCCAATACGCTATCTGAAATAGGAGCGACGTAAATTGAACAAATGTGATAGAATTTCGCTGAATTCTTAAATTAACCATAATATAAAATGATCTAATCGGGTCTCTGATTGCCCTATCATAGAAGTTTAGTAGTGCATTTTACTAACCCTTCCACGCGCTTTATGATGCCGCCTAGCCCAGTACGCTATGTGAAATAGGAGCGACGTAAGTTGAACAAATGTGATAGAATTACGCTGACTTCTTATATTAACCGTAATATAAAGTGATCTAATCGGGTCTCTGTTTGCCTTACCCTAGAAGTTTAATAGTGCACTTTACTCGCCACTTCATGCGCTTTGAGATGCCGCTTAGCCCAATACGCTATCTGAAATAGGAGCGACGTAAATTGAGCAAAGGTGATAGAAATTCGCTGAATTCTTAAATTAACCATAATATAAAATGATCTAATCGGGTCTCTGTTTGCCTTACCCTAGAAGTTTAATAGTGCATTTTACTCACCATTTCTTGCGCTTTGAGATGCCGCTTAGCCGAAGACGCTGTCTGAAATATGAGCGACGTAAATTGAACAAATGTGATAGAATTTCGCTGAATTCTTATATTAACCAAAATATAAAATGATCTAATCGGGTCTCTGATTGCCCTATCGTAGATGTTTAGTAGTGCATTTTACTAACCCTTCCACGCGCTTTAAGATGCCGCCTAGCGCAGTACGCTATCTGAAACAGAAGCGACGTAAGTTGAAGAAATGTGATAGAATTACGCTGAATTCTTATATTAACCGTAATATAAAATGATCTAATCTGGTCTCTGTTTGCCTTACCCTAGAAGTTTAATAGTGCATTTTACTCGCCATTTCATGCGCTTTGAGATGCAGCTTAGCCCAATATGCTACCTGAAATAGGAGCGATGTAAATTGAACAAATGTGATAGAATTTCGCTGAATTCTTATATTAACCAAAATATAAAATGATCTAATCGGGTCTCTGATTGCCCTATCATACAAGTTTAGTAGTGCATTTTACTCGCCCTTCCACGCGCTTTAAGATGCCGCCTAGCCCAGTACGCTATCTGAAATAGGAGCGACGTAAGTTGAACAAATGTGATAGTATTACGCTGAATTCTTATATTAACCGTAATATAAAATGATCTAATCGGGTCTCTGTTTGCCTTACCCTAGAAGTTTAATAGTGCATTTTACTCGCCATTTCATGCGCTTTGAGATGTAGCTTAGCCCAATACGCTATCTGAAATAGGAGCGACGTAAGTTGAACAAATGTGATAGAATTTCGCTGAATTCTTTTAATAGCCATAATGTAGATGATCTCATCGGGTCTCTGTTCGCCCTAGCCTAGAAGTTTAATAGTGCATTTTATTCGCCATTTCATGCGCTTTGAGATGCCGCTTAGCCCAATACGCTATCTGAAATAGGAGCGACGTAAATTGAACAAATGTGATAGAATTTCGCTGAATTCTTATATTAACCAAAATATAAAATGATCTAATCGGGTCTCTGATTGCCCTGTCATAGAAGTTTAGTAATGCATTTTACTCGCCCTTCCACGCGCTTTAAGATGCCGCCTAGCCCAGTACGCTATCTGAAATAGGAGCGACGTAAGTTGAACAAATGTGATAGAATTACGCTGAATTCTTATATTAACCGTAATATAAAATGATGTAATCGGGTCTCTGTTTGCCCTAACCTAGAAGTTTAATAGTGCATTTTACTCGCCATTTCACGCGCTTTGAGATGCCGCTTAGCCCAATACGCTATCTGAAATAGGAGCGACGTAAATTGAACAAATGTGATAGAAATTCGCTGAATTCTTAAATTAACCATAATATAAAATGATCTAATCGGGTCTCTGTTTGCCCTACCCTAGAAGTTTAATAGTACATTTTACTCGCCATTTCTTGCGTTTTGAGATGCCGCTTAGCCGAATACGCTATCTGAAATATGAGCGACGTAAATTGAACAAATGTGATAGAATTTCGCTGAATACTTATATTAACCAAAATATAAAATGATCTAATCGGGTCTCTGATTGCCCTATCATAGAAGATTAATAGTGCACTTTACTCGCCATTCCACGCGCTTTAAGATGCCGCCCAGCCCAGTATGCTATCTGAAATAGGAACGACGTAAATTGAACAAATGTGATAGAATTTTGCTGAATTCTTAAATTAACCATAATATAAAATGATCTAATCGGGTCTCTGATTGCCCTACCCTAGAAGTTTAATAGTGCATGTTAATCGTCATTTCATGCGCTTTGAGATGCCGCTTAGCCCAATAAGCTGTCAGAAATAGGAGCAACGTAAATTGAACAAATGTGTTAGAAGTTCCCTGAATACTTATATTAACCTTAATGTAAAATGATCTAATCGGGTCTCTGCTCGCCCTACCCTAGAAGTTTAATAGTGCATTTTACTCGCCATTTCATGCGCTTTGAGATGCCGCTTAGCCCAATACGCTATCTGAAATAGGAGCGACGTAAAATGAACAAATGTGATAGGATTTCAATGAATTCTTAAATTAACCATAATATAAAATGATCTAATCGGGTCTCTATGTGGCCAACCCTAGAAGCTTAATAGTGCATTTTACTCGCCATTGCTTGCGCTTTGAGATGCCGCTTAGCCCAATACGCTATCTGAAATAGGAGCGACGTAAATTAAACAAATGTGATAAAATTTCCCTGAAATGTTATAGTAAACAAAATATAAAATGATCTAATCGGAACTCTGATTGCCCTATCATAGAAGTTTAGTAGTGCATTTTACTCGCCCTTCCACGCGCTTTAAGATGCCGCCTAGCCCAGTACGCTATCTGAAATAGGAGCGACGTTAGTTGAACAAATGTGATAGAATTTCCCTGAATTCTTATATTAACCTTAATGTAAAATGATCTAATCGGGTCTCTGTTCGCCCTACCCTAGAAGTTTAATAGTGCATTTCACTCGTCATTTCATGCGCTTTGAGATGCCGCTTAGCCCAATACGCTATCTGAAATAGGAGCGGCGTAAATTGAACAAATGTGATAGAATTTCCCTGAAATCTTATATTAAACAAAATATAAAATGATCTAATCGGGTCTCTGATTACCCTACCATAGAAGTTTAGTAGTGCATTTTACTCGCCCTTCCACGCGCTTTAAGATGCCGCCTAGCCCACTACGCTGTCTGAAATAGGAGCGACGTAAGTTGAACAAATGTGATAGAATTACGCTGAATTCTTATATTAACCGTAATATAAAATAATCTAATCGGGTCTGTGTTTGCCTTACACTAGAAGTTTAATAGTGCATTTTACACGCCATTTCTTGCGGTTTGAGATGCCGCTTAGCCCAATACGCTATCTGAAATACCAGCGACATAAATTGAACAAATGTGATAGAATTTCGCTGAATTCTTATATTAACCGTAATATAAAATGATCTAATCGGGTCTTTGTTTGCCCTACCCTAGAAGTTTAGTAGTGCATTTCGCTCGTCATTTCATGCGCTTTGATATGCCGCTTAGCCCAATAAGCTATCTGAAATAGGAGCGACGTAAATTGAACAAATGTGATAGAATTTCGCTGAATTCTTATATTAACCAAAATATAAAATGGTCTAATCGGGTCTCTGATTGCCCTGTCATAGAAGCTTAATAGTGCATTTTAGTCGCCATTCCACGCGCTTTAAGATGCCGCATATCCCAGTACGCTACCTGAAATAGGAGCGACGTAAATTGAACAAATGTGATAGAATTTCCCAGAAATCTTATATTAAACAACATATTAAATGATCTAATCGGGTCTCTGATTGCCCTATCATAGAAGTTTAGTAGTGCATTTTACTCGCCCTTCCACGCGCTTTAAGATGCCGCCTAGCCCAGTACGCTATCTGAAATAGGAGCGATGTAAGTTGAACAAATGTGATAGAATTTTGCTGAATTCTTAAATTAAATATAATATAAAATGATCTAATCGTGTCTCTGTTTGCCCTACCCTAGAAATTTAATAGTGCATTTTACTCGCCATTCCACGCGCTATAAGATACCGCCTAGCCCAATACGCTATCTGAAATAGGAGCAATGTAAATGGAACAAATGTGATAGAATTTCGCTGAATTCTTAAATTAACCATAATGTAAAATGATCTAATCGGGTCTCTGTTCGCCCTAGCCTAGAAGTTTAATAGTGCATTTTATTCCCCATTGCATGCGCTTTGAGCTGCCGCTTAGCCCATTACGCTATCTGAAATAGGAGCTACGTAAACTGAACAAATGTGATAGAATTTCGCTGAATTCTTATATTAACCAAAATATAAAATGAACTAATCGGGACTCTGATTGCCCCATTATAGAAGTTTAATAGGGCATTTTACTCGCCATTTCATGCGCTTTGATATGCCGCTTAGCCCAATGCGCTATCTGAAATAGGAGCGACGTAAATTGAACAAATGTGATCGAATTTCCCTGAAACCTTATATTAAACAAAATATAAAATGATCTAATCGGGTCTCTGATTGCCCTATCATAGAAGTTTAATAGTGCATATTACTCGCCATTCCACGCGCTTAAGATGCCGCCTAGCCCAGTACACTATCTGAAATAGGAGCGACGTAAATTGAGCAAATGTGATAGAATTTTGCTGAATTCTTAAATTAACCATAATATAAAATTATCTAATCAGTTCTCTGTTTGCCCTACCCTAGAAGTTTAGTAGTGCATTTTACTCGCCATTTCATGCGCTCTGAGATTCCGCTTAGCCCAATACGCTATCTGAAATAGGAGCGACGTAAATAGAACAATTGTGATAGAATTTCTCTGAATTCTTATATTAACCAAAATATAAAATGATCTAATCGGGTCTCTGTTTGCCCTATCATAGAAGTTAAATATTGCATTTTACTCGCCAATCCACGCGTTTTAAGATTCCGCCTAGCCCAGTACGCTATCTGAAATAGGAGCGACGTAAATTGAACAAATGTGATAGAATTTTTCTGAATTCTTAAATAAACCATAATATGAAATGATCTGATCGGGTCTCTGTTTGCCCTACCCTAGATGTTTAACAGTGCATTTTACTCGGCATTTCATGCGCTTTGAGATGCCGCTTAGCCCAATACGCTATCTGAAATAGGATCGACGTAAATTGAACAAATGTGATAGAATTTCCCTGAATACTTATATTAACCTTAATGTAAAATGATCTAATCGGGTCTCTGTTCGCCCTACCCTAGAAGTGTAATAGTGCATTTTACTCGCCATTTCATGCGCTTTGAGATGGCTCTTAGCCCAATACGCTATCTGAAATAGGAGCGACGTAAATTGAACAAATGTGATAGAATTTGGCTGAATTCTTAACTGAACCATAATATAAAATGTTCTAATCGGGTCTCTGTCTGCCCTACCCTAGAAGTTTAATAGTGCATTTTACTCGCCATTTCATGCGCTTTGAGATGGCCCTTAGCCCAATACGCTATCTGAAATAGGAGCGACGTAAATTGAACAAATCTGATAGAATTTGGCTGAATCCTTAAATTAACCATAATATAAAATGATCTAATCGGGTCTCTGTTTGCCCTACCCTAGAAGTTTAATAGTTCATTTTCCTCGCCATTTCATGCGCTTTGAGATGGCGCTTAGTCCAATACGCTATCTGAAATAGGAGCGATGTAAATTGAACAAATGTGATAGAATTTGGCTGAATTCTTAAATTAACCATAATATAAAATGATCTAATCGGGTCTCCGTCTGCCCTACCCTAGAAGTTTAATAGTGCATTTTACTCGCCATTTCATGCGCTTTGAGATGGCGCTTAGCCCAATACGCTATCTGAAATAGGAGCGACGTAAATTGAACGAATGTGATAGAATTTCGCTGAATTCTTATATTAACCAAAATATAAAATGATCTAATCGGGACTCTGATTACCCTACCCCAGAAGTTTAATAGTGCATTTTACTCGCCCTTTCGTGCGCTGTGAGATGCCGCTTAGCCCAATACGCTATCTGAAATAGGAGCGACGTAAATTGAACAAATGTGATAGAATTTCGCTGGATTCTTATATTAACCAAAATATAAAATGATCTAATCGGGTCTCTGATTGCCCTACCATAGAAGTTTAATAGTGCATTTTACTCGCCATTCCACGCGGTTTAAGTTGCCTCCTAGCCCAGTACGCTGTCTGAAATAGGAGCTACGTAAGTTGAACAAATGTGACAGAATTACGCTGCATTCTTATATTAACCGTAATATAAAATGATCTAATCGGGTCTCTGTTTGCCTTATCCTAGAAGTTTAATAGTGCATTTTACTCGCCATTTCATGCGCTTTGAGATGCCGCTTAGCCCAATAAGCTATCTGAAATAGGAGCGATGTAAATTGAACAAATGTGTTAGAATTGCGCTGAATTCTTAAATTAACCATAATATGAAATGACCTAATCGGGTCTCTGTTTGCCCTACCCTAGAAGTTTAATAGTGCATTTTACTCGTCATTTCATGCGCTTTGAGATGCCGCCTAGCCCAGTACGCTATCTGAAATAGGAGCGACGTAAATTGACCAAATGTGATAGAATTTCGCTGAATTCTTTTATTTACCATAATGTTAAATGATCTAATCGGGTCTCTGTTCGCCTCACGCAAGAAGTTTAATAGTGCATTTTACTCGCCATTTCATGCGATTTGAGATGCCGCTTAGGCCAATAGGCTATCTGAAATAGGAGCGACGTAAATTGAACAAATGTGATAGAATGTCCCTGAATTCTTATATTAACCTTAATGTAAAATGATCTAATCGGGTCTCTGTTCGCCCTACCCTAGAAGTTTAATAGTGCATTTCACTCGTAATTTCATGCGCTTTGAGATGCCGCTTAGCACAATACGCTATCTGAAATAGGAGCGGCGTAAATTGAACAAATGTGATAGAATTTCGCTGAATTCTTATATTAACCAAAATGTAAAATGATCTAAACGGGTCTCTGATTGCCCTATCATAGAAGTTTAATAGAGCATTTTACTCCCCATTGCACGCGCTTCAAGATGCCGCCTAGTCCAGTACGCTATCTGAAATAGGAGCGACGTAAATTGAACAAATGTGACAGAATTTCGCTGAATTCTTATATTAACCAAAATATAAAATGATCTAATCGGGTCTCTGATTGCCCTATCATAGAAGTTTAAGAGTGCATTTTGCTCGCCATTCCACGCGCTTTAAGATGCCGCCTGGCCCAGTACGCTATCTGAAATAGGAGCGACGTAAGTTGAACAAATGTGATAGAATAACGCTGAATTCTTATATTAACCGTAATATAAAATGGTCTAATCGGGTCTCCGTTTGCCTTATCCTAGAAGGTTAATAGTGCATTTTACTCGACATTTCTTGCGCTTTGAGGTGCCGCTTAGCCCAATACGCTATCTGAAATATCAGCGACGTAAATTGAACAAATGTGAGAGAATCTCGCTGAATTCTTATATTAACCTTAATGTAAAATGATCTAATCGGGTCTCTGTTCGCCATACCCTAGAAGATTTATAGTGCATTTCACTCGTCATTTCATGCGCTTTGAGATGCCGCTTATCCCAATAAGCTATCTGAAATAGGAGCGACGTAAATTGAACAAATGTGATAGAATTTCGCTGAATTCTTATATTAACCAAAATATAAAATGTTCTAATCGGGTCTCTGATTGCCCTATCATAGAAGTTTAATAGTGCATTTTACTCGCCATTCCACGCGCTTTAAGATGCCGCCTAGCCCAGTACGCTATCTGAAATAGGATCGACGTAAATTGAACAAATGTGATAGAATTTCCCTGAATACTTATATTAACCTTAATGTAAAATGATCTAAACGGGTCTCTGTTCGCCCTACCCTAGAAGTGTAATAGTGCATTTTACTCGCCATTTCATGCGCTTTGAGATGTCTCTTAGCCCAATACGCTATCTGAAATAGGAGCGACGTAAATTGAACAATTGTGATAGAATTTGGCTGAATTCTTAAATTAACCATAATATAAAATGATCTAATCGGGTCTCTGTTTGCCTCACGCAAGAAGTTTAATAGTGCATTTTACTCGCCATTTCATGCGCTTTGAGATGCCGCTTAGGCCAATAGGCTATCTGAAATAGGAGCGACATAAATTGAACAAATGTGATAGAATTTCCCTGAATTCTTATATTAACCTTAATGTAAAATGATCTAATCGGGTCTCTGTTCGCCCTACCCTAGAAGTTTAATAGTGCATTTCACTCGTAATTTCATGCGCTTTGAGATGCCGCTTAGCACAATACGCTATCTGAAATAGGAGCGGCGTAAATTGAACAAATGTGATAGAATTTCGCTGAATTCTTATATTAACCAAAATGTAAAATGATCTAAACGGGTCTCTGATTGCCCTATCATAGAAGTTTAATAGAGCATTTTACTCGCCATTGCACGCGCTTTAAGATGCCGCCTAGCCCAGTACGCTATCTGAAATAGGAGCGACGTAAATTGAACAAATGTGATAGAATTTTGCAGAATTCTTAAATTAACCATAATATAAAATTATCTAATCGGGTCTCTGTTTGCCCTACCCACGAAATTTAATAGTGCATTTTACTCGCCATTTCATGCGCTTTGAGATGCCGCTTAGGCCAATAGGCTATCTGAAATAGGAGCGACGTAAATCGAACAAATGTGATAGAATTTCCCTGAATTCTTATATTAACCTTAATGTAAAATGATCTAATCGGGTCTCTGTTCGCCCTATCATAGAAGTTTAGTAGTGCATTTTACTCGCCCTTCCACGCGCTTTAAGATGCCGCCTAGCGCACTACGCTATCTGAAATAGGAGCGACGTAAGTTGAACAAATGTGATAGAATTACGCTGAATTCTTATATTAACCGTAATATAAAATGATCTAATCGGGTCTGTGTTTGCCTTACACTAGAAGTTTAATAGTGCATTGTACTCGCCATTTCTTGCGCTTTGAGATGCCGCTTAGCCCAATACGCTATCTGAAATACCAGCGACATAAATTGAACAAATGTGATAGAATTTCGCTGAATTCTTATATTAACCGTAATATGAAATGATCTAATCGGGTCTTTGTTTGCCCTACCCTAGAAGTTTAGTAGTGCATTTCGCTCGTCATTTCATGCGCTTTGATATGCCGCTTAGCCCAATAAGCTATCTGAAATAGGAGCGACGTAAATTGAACAAATGTGATAGAATTTCGCTGGATTCTTATATTAACCAAAATATAAAATGGTCTAATCGGGTCTCTGATTGCCCTATCATAGAAGTTTAATAGTGCATATTACTCGCCATTCCACGCGCTTAAGATGCCGCCTAGCCCAGTACACTATCTGAAATAGGAGCGACGTAAATTGAGCAAATGTGATAGAATTTTGCTGAATTCTTAAATTAACCATAATATAAAATTATCTAATCAGTTCTCTGTTTGCCCTACCCTAGAAGTTTAGTAGTGCATTTTACTCGCCATTTCATGTGCTTTGAGGTGCCGCTCAGCCCAATACGCTATCTGAAATAGGAGCGACGTAAATTGAACAAATGTGATAGAATTTCCCTGAAATCTTTTATTAACCATAATGTAAAATGATCTAATCGGGACTCTGTTCGCCCTAGCCTAGAAGTTTAATAGTGCATTTTATACGCCATTTCATGCGCTTTAAGATGCCGCATAGCCCAGTACGCTACCTGAAATAGGAGCGACGTAAATTGAACAAATGTGATAGAATTTCCCAGAAATCTTATATTAAACAACATATTAAATGATCTAATCGGGTCTCTGATTGCCCTATCATAGAAGTCTAGTAGTGCATTTTACTCGCCCTTCCACGCGCTTTAAGATGCCGCCTAGCCCAGTACGCTATCTGAAATAGGAGCGACGTAAGTTGAACAAATGTGATAGAATTTTGCTGAATTCTTAAATTAAATATAATATAAAATGATCTAATCGAGTCTCTGTTTGCCCTACCCTAGAAATTTAATAGTGCATTTCACTCGCCATTCCACGCGCTTTAAGATACCGCCTAGCCCAATACGCTATCTGAAATAGGAGCGATGTAAATTGAACAAATGTGATAGAATTTCGCTTATTCTTTTATTAACCATAATGTAAAATGATCTAATCGGGTCTCTGTTCGCCCTAGCCTAGAAGTTTAATAGTGCATTTTATTCGCCATTTCATGCGATTTGAGATGCCGCTTAGCCCATTACGCTATCTAAAATAGGAGCGGCGTAAATTGAACAAATGTGATAGAATTTCCCTGAAATCTTATATTAAACAGAATATAAAATGATCTAATCGGGTCTCTGATTGCCCTATCATAGGAGTTTAGTAGTGCATTTTACTCGCCGTTCCACTCGCTTTAAGATGCCGCCTAGCCCAGTACGCTACCTCAAATAGGAGCGACGTAAGCTGAACAAATGTGATAGAATTACGCTGAATTCTTATATTAACCGTAATGTAAAATGATCTAATCGGGTCTCTGTTTGCTTTACCCTAGCAGTTTAATAGTACATTTTACTCGCCATTCCACGCGCTTTAAGATGCCGCCTAGCCCAATACGCTATCTGAAATAGGAGCGACGTAAATTGAACAAATGTGATAGAATTTCGCTGAATTCTCAAATTAACCATAATATAAAATGATCTAATCGGGTCTCTGTTTGCCCTACCCTAGAAGTTTAATAGTCCATTGTACTCGCCATTTCTTGCGCTTAGAGATGCCGCTTAGCCCAATACGCTATCTGAAATATCAGCGACGTAAATTGAACAAATGTGATAGAATTTCGCTGAATTCTTATATTAACCTTAATGTAACATGATCTAATCGGGTCTCTGATTGCCCTATCTTAGAAGTTTAGTAGTGCATTTTACTCGCCCTTCCACGCGCTTTAAGATGCCGCATAGCCCAGTATGCTATCTGAAATAGGAGCGATGTAAATTGAACAAATGTGATACAATTTCGCTTATTCTTTTATTAACCATAATGTACAATGATCTAATCGGGTCTCTGTTCGCCCTAGCCTAGAAGTTTAATAGTGCATTTTATTCGCCCTTCCACGCGCTTTAAGATGCCGCCTAGCCCAGTACGCTATCTGAAATGGGAGCGACGTAAGTTGAACAAATGTGATAGAATTACGCAGAATTCTTATATTAACCGTAATATAAAATGATCTAATCGGGTCTCTGTTTGCCTTACCCTAGAAGTTTAATAGTGCATTTTACTCGCCATTCCATGCGCGTTCAGATGCCGCTTTGCCCAATAGGCTATCTGAAATAGGAGCGACGAAGATTGAACAAATGTGATAGAATTTCGCTGAATTCTGAAATTAACCATAATATAAAATGATCTAATCGGGTCTCTCTTTGCCCTACCCTAGAAGTTTAATAGTGGATTTTACTCGCCATTTCTTGCGCTTTGAGATGCCGCTTAGCCCAATGCGCTATCTAAAATATCAGCGACGTAAATTGAACAAATGTGATAGAATTTCGCTGAATTCTTATATTAACCAAAATAGAAAATGATCTAACCGGGTCACTGATTGCCCTATCATAGAAGTTTAATAGTGCATTGTACTCGCCATTCCACGCGCTTTAAGACGCCGCCTAGCCCAGTACGCTATCTGAAATAGGAGCTACGTAAGTTGAACAAATGTCACAGAATTACGCTGAATTCTTATATTAACCGTAATATAAAATGATCTAATCGGGTCTCTCTTTGCCTTATCCTAGAAGTTTAATAGTGCATTTTGCTCGCCATTTCATGCGCTTTGAGATGCCGCTTAGCCCAATACGCTATCTGAAATAGGAGCGACGTAAATTGAACAATTGTGATAGAATTTCGCTGAATTCTTATATTAACCAAAATATAAAATGTTCTAATCGGGTCTCTGATTGCCCTATCATAGAAGTTTAACAGTGCATTGTACTCGCCATTCCACGCGTTTTAAGATGCCGCATAGCCCAGTACGCTATCTGAAATAGGAGCTACGTAAGTTGAACAAATGTCACAGAATTACGCTGAATTCTTATATTAACCGTAATATAAAATGATCTAATCGGGTCTCTGTTTGCCTTATCCTAGAAGTTTAATAGTGCATTTCACTCGCCATTTCATGCGCTTTGAGATGCCGCTTAGCCCAATATGCTATCTGAAATAGGAGCGACGTAAATTGAACAAATGTGATAGAATTACGCTGAATTCTTATATTAACCAAAATATAAAATGATCTAATCGGGTCTCTGATTACCCTATCATAGAAGATTAATAGTGCACTTTACTCGCCATTCCACGCGCTTTAAGATGCCGCCTAGCCCAGTATGCTATCTGAAATAGGAACGACGTAAATTGAACAAATGTGATAGAATTTTGCTGAATTCTTAAATTAACCATAATATAAAATGATCTAATCGGGTCTCTGATTGCCCTACCCTAGAAGTTTAATAGTGCATGTTAATCGTCATTTCATGCGCTTTGAGATGCCGCTTAGCCCAATAAGCTGTCAGAAATAGGAGCAACGTAAATTGAACAAATGTGTTAGAAGTTCCCTGAATACTTATATTAACCTTAATGTAAAATGATCTAATCGGGTCTCTGCTCGCCCTACCCTAGAAGTTTAATAGTGCATTTTACTCGCCATTTCATGCGCTTTGAGATGCCGCTTAGCCCAATAAGCTGTCAGAAATAGGAGCAACGTAAATTGAACAAATGTGTTAGAAGTTCCCTGAATACTTATATTAACCTTAATGTAAAATGATCTAATCGGGTCTCTGCTCGCCCTACCCTAGAAGTTTAATAGTGCATTTTACTCGCCATTTCATGCGCTTTGAGATGCCGCTTAGCCCAATACGCTATCTGAAATAGGAGCGACGTAAAATGAACAAATGTGATAAAATTTCCCTGAAATGTTATAGTAAACAAAATATAAAATGATCTAATCGGAACTCTGATTGCCCTATCATAGAAGTTTAGTAGTGCATTTTACTCGCCCTTCCACGTGCTTTAAGATGCCGCCTATCCCAGTACGCTATCTGAAATAGGAGCGACGTTAGTTGAACAGATGTGATAGAATTTCGCTGAATTCTTATATTAACCGTAATATAAAATGATCTAATCGGGTCTCTGTTTGCCTTACCCCAGAAGTTTAATAGTGAATTTTACTCGCCATTTCATGCGCTTTGAGATGCCGCCTAGCCCAGTACGCTATCTGAAATAGGAGCGACGTAAATTGAACAAATGTGATTGAATTTCGCTGAATTCTTATATTAACCAAAATATAAAATGATCTAATCGGGTCTCTGATTGCCCCGTCATAGAAGTTTAGTAGTGCATTTTACTCGCCCTTCCACGCGCTTTAAGATGCCGCCTAGCACAGTACGCTATCTGAAATAGGAGCGACGTAAGTTGAACAAATGTGATAGAATTACGCTGAATTCTTATATTAACCGTAATATAAAATGATATAATCGGGTCTCTGTTTGCCTTACCCTAGAAGTTTAATAGTGCACTTTACTCGCCATTTCATGCGCTTTGAGATACCGCTTAGCCCAATACGCTATCTGAAATAGGAGCGACGTAAATTGAGCAAAGGTGATAGAAATTCGCTGAATTCTTAAATTAACCATAATATAAAATGATCTAATCGGGTCTCTGTTTGCCCTAACCTAGAAGGTTAATAGTACATTTTACTCGCCATTTCTTGCGCTTTGAGATGCCGCTTAGCCGAATACGCTATCTGAAATATGAGCGACGTAAATTGAACAAATGTGATAGAATTTCGCTGAATACTTATATTAACCAAAATATAAAATGATCTAATCGGGTCTCTGATTGCCCTATCATAGAAGTTTAATAGTGCATTTTACTCGCCATTCCACGCGCTTTGAGATGCCGCCTATCCCAGTACGCTATCTGAAATAGGAGCGACGTAAATTGAACAAATGTGATAGAATTTTGCTGAATTCTTAAATTAACCATAATATAAAATCATCTAATCGGGTCTCTGATTGCCTTATCATAGAAGTTTAACAGAGCATTTTACTCGCCATTCCACGCGGTTTAAGATGCCGCGTAGCACAGTGCGCTATCTGAAATAGGAGCGACGTAAATTGAACAAATGTGATAGAATTTCGCTGAATTCTTATATTAACCATAATATAAAATGATCTAATCGGGTCTCTATTTGCACTAACCTAGAAGTTTAATAGTGCATTTTACTCGCCATTTCATGCGCTTTGAGATGCCGCTTAGCTCAATACGCTATCTGAAATAGGAGCGAAGTAAATTGAACAAATGTGATAGAATTTCGCTGAATTCTTATATTAACCATAATATAAAATGATCTAATCGGGTCTCTGTTTGCCCTAACCTAGAAGGTTAATAGTACATTTTACTCGCCATTTCTTGCGCTTTGAGATGCCGCTTAGCCGAATACGCTATCTGAAATATGAGCGACGTAAATTGAACAAATGTGATAGAATTTCGCTGAATACTTATATTAACCAAAATATAAAATGATCTAATCGGGTCTCTGATTGCTCTATCATAGAAGTTTAATAGTGCATTTTACTCGCCATTCCACGCGCTTTGAGATGCCGCCTAGCCCAGTACGCTATCTGAAATATGAGCGACGTAAATTGAACAAATGTGATAGAATTTCGCTGAATTCTTATATTAACGAAAATATAAAATGATCTAATCGGATCTCTGTTTGCCTTACCCTAGAAGTTTAATAGTGCATTTTACTCGCCATTTCATGCGCTTTGAGATGTAGCTTAGCCCAATACGCTATCTGAAATAGGAGCGACGTAAGTTGAACAAATGTGATAGAATTTCGCTGAATTCTTTTAATAGCCATAATGTAAAATGATCTCATCGGGTCTCTGTTCGCCCTAGCCTAGAAGTTTAATAGTGCATTTTATTCGCCATTTCATGCGCTTTGAGATGCCGCTTAGCCCAATACGCTATCTGAAATAGGAGCGACGTAAATTGAACAAATGTGATAGAATTTCCCTGAAATCTTATATTAATGAAAATATAAAATGATCTAATCGGGTCCCTGATTGCCCTATCATAGAAGTTTAATAGTGCATTTTACTCGCCATTCCACGCGGTTTAAGATGCCGCGTAGCCCAGTGTGCTATCTGAAATAGGAGCGACGTAAATTGTACAAATGTGATAGAATTTTGCTGAATTCTCAAATTAACCATAATATAAAATGATCTAATCGGGTCTCTGTTTGCCCTAACCTAGAAGTTTAATAGTGCATTTTACTCGCCATTTCATGGGCTTTGAGATGCCGCTTAGCCCAATACGCTATCTGAATAGGAGCGAAGTAAATTGTACAAATGTGATAGAATTTCGCTGAATTCTTATATTAACCAAAATATAAAATGATCTAATCGGGTCTCTGATTGCCCTATCATAGAAGTTTAGTAGTGCATTTTATTCGCCATTCCACGCCCTTTAAGATGCCTACATAGCCCAGTGCGCTATCTGAAATAGGAGCGACGTAAGTTGAACAAATGTGATAGAATTACGCTGAATTCTTATATTAACCGTAATATAAAATGATATAATCGGGTCTCTGTTTGCCTTAGCCTAGAAGTTTAATAGTGCATTTTACTCGCCATTTCATGCGCTTTGAGATGCCGCTTAGCCCAATACGCTATCTGAAATAGGAGCGACGTAAATTGAACAAATGTGATAGAATTTCGCTGAATTCTTATATTAACCAAAATATGAAATGATCTAATCGGGTCTCTGATTGCCCTATCATAGAAGTTTAATAGTGCATTTTACTCGCCATTCCACGCGCTTTGAGATTCCGCCTAGCCCAGTACGCTATCTGAAATAGGAGCGACGTAAATTGAACAAATGTGATAGAATTTTGCTGAATTCTTAAATTAACCATAACATAAAATGATCTAATCGGGTCTCTGATTGCCCTGTCATAGAAGTGTAACAGAGCATTTTACTCGCCATTCCACGCGGCTTAAGATGCCGCGTAGCACAGTGCGCTATCTGAAATAGGAGCGACGTAAATTGAACAAATGTTTTAGAATTTTGCTGAATTCTTAAATTATCCATAATATAAAATGATCTAATCGGGTCTCTGATTGCCCTATCATAGAAGTTTGGTAGTGCACTTTACTCGCCCTTCCACGCGCTGTAAGATGCCGCCTATCCCAGTACGCTATCTGAAATAGGAGCAAAGTAAATTGAACAAATGTGATATGTTTTCCCTGGCCTCTTATATTAACCTTAATGTAAAATGATCTAATCCGGTCTCTGTTTGCCCTAACCTAGAAGTTTAATAGTGCATTTTACTCGCCACTTCATGCGCTTTGAGATGCCGCTTAGCCCAATACGCTATCTGAAATAGGAGCGACGTAAATTGAACAAATGTGATAGAATTTCGCTGAATTCTTAAATTAACCATAATATAAAATGATCTAATCGGGTCTCTGATTACCCTATCATAGAAGTTTAGTAGTGCATTTTACTAACCCTTCCACGCGGTTTAAGATGCCGCCTAGCCCAGTACGCTATGTGAAATAGGAGCGACGTAAGTTGAACAAATGTGATAGAATTACGCTGAATTCTTATATTAACCGTAATATAAAATGATCTAATCGGGTCTCTGTGTGCCTTACCCTAGAAGTTTAATAGTGCACGTTACTCGCCACTTCATGCGCTTTGAGATGCCGCTTAGTCCAATACGCTATCTGAAATAGGAGCGACGTAAATTGAGCAAAGCTGATAGAAATTCGCTGAATTCTTAAATTAACCATAATATAAAATGATCTAATCGGGTCTCTGTTTGCCATACCCTAGAAGTTTAATAGTACATCTTACTCGCCATTTCTTGCGCTTTGAGATGCCGCTTAGCCGAATACGCTATCTGAAATATGAGCGACGTAAATTGAACAAATGTGATAGAATTTCGCTGAATACTTATATTAACCAAAATATAAAATGATCTAATCGGGTCTCTGATTGCCCTATCATAGAAGTTTAATAGTGCATTTTACTCGCCATTCCATGCGGTTTAAGATGACGCGCAGCACAGTGCGCTATCTGAAATAGTAGCGACGTAAATTGAACAAATGTGATAGAATTACGCTGAATTCTTATATTAACGAAAATATAAAATGATCTAATCGGGTCTCTGTTTGCCTTACCCTAGAAGTTTAATAGTGCATTTTACTCGCCATTTCATGCGCTTTGAGATGTAGCTTAGCCCAATACGCTATCTGAAATAGGAGCGACGTAAGTTGAACAAATGTGATAGAATTTCGCTGAATTCTTTTAATAGCCATAATGTAAAATGATCTCATCGGGTCTCTGTTCGCCCTAGCCTGGAAGTTTAATAGTGCATTTTATTCGCCATTTCATGCGCTTTGAGATGCCGCTTAGCCCAATACGCTATCTGAAATAGGAGCGACGTAAATTGAACAAATGTGATAGAATTTCCCTGAAATCTTATATTAATGAAAATATAAAATGATCTAATCGGGTCCCTGATTGCCCTATCATAGAAGTTTAATAGTGCATTTTACTCGCCATTCCAGGCGCTTTGAGATGCCGCCTAGCCCAGTACGCTATCTGAAATAGGAGCGACGTAAATTGAACAAATGTGATAGAATTTTGCTGAATTCTTAAATTAACCATAGTATAAAATGATCTAATCGGGTCTCTGTTTGCCCTACCTAGAAGTTTAATAGTGCATTTTACTCGCCATTTCTTGCGCTTTGAGATTCAGCTTAGCCCAATACGCTATCTGAAATAGGAGCGACGTAAATTGAACAAATGTGGTAGAATTTCGCTGAATTCTTATATTAACCAAAATATAAAATGATCTAATCGGGTCTCTGATTGCCCTATCATAGAAGTTTAGTAGTGCATTTTACTCGCCCTTCCACGCGCTTTAAGATGCCGCCCAGCCCAGTACGCTATCTGAAATAGGAGCGACGTAAGTTGAACAAATGTGATAGAATTACGCTGAATTCTTATATTAACCGTAATATAAAATGATCCAATCGGGTCTCTGTTTGCCTTACCCTAGAAGTTTAATAGTGCATTTTACTCGCCATTTCATGCGCTTTGAGATGCCGCTTAGCCCAATACGCTATCTGAAATAGGAGCGACGTAAATTGAACAAATGTGATAGAATTTCGCTGAATTCTTAAATAAACCATAATATAAAATAATCTAATCGGGTCTCTGTTTGCCCTAACCTAGAAGTTTAATTGTGCATTTTACTCACCATTTCTTGCGCTTTGAGATGCCGCTTAGCCGAAGACGCTGTCTGAAATATGAGCGACGTAAATTGAACAAATGTGATAGAATTTCGCTGAATTCTGATATTAACCAAAATATAAAATGACCTAATCGGGTCTCTGATTGCCTTATCATACAAGTTTAATAGTGCATTTTACTCGCCCTTCCACGCGCTTAAAGATGCCGCCTAGCCCAGTACGCTATCTGAAATAGGAGCGACGTAAGTTGAAGAAATGTGACAGAATTACGCTGAATTCTTATATTAACCGTAATATAAAATGATCTAATCGGGTCTCTGTTTGCCTTACCCTAGAAGTTTAATAGTGCATTTTACTCGCCATTGCATGCGCTTTGAGACGCCGCTTAGCACAATACGCTATCTGAAATAGGAGCGACGTAAGTTGAACAAATGTCATAGAATTTCGCTGAATTCTTTTATTAGCCATAATGTAAAATGATCTCATCGGGTCTCTGTTCGCCCTAGCCTCGAAGTTTAATAGTGCATTTTACTTGCCATTTCTTGCGCTTTGAGATGCCGCTTAGCCCAACACACTATCTGAAATAGGAGCGACGTAAATTGAACAAATGTGATAGAATTTCGCTGAATTCTTAAATTATCTTTAATATAAAATGATCTATTCGGGTCTCTGTTTGCCCTATCATACAAGTTTAATAGTGCATTTTACTCGTCATTTCATGCGCTTTGAGATGCCGCTTAGCCCAATAAGCTATCTGAAATAGGGGCGACGTAAATTGAACAAATGTGATAGAATTTTGCTGAATTCTTAAATTAACCATAATATAAAATGATCTAATCGGGTCCCTGTTTGCCCTACCCTAGAAGTTTAATAGTGCATTTTACTCACCATTTCTTGCGCTTTGAGATTCCGCTTAGTCAAATACGCTATCTGAAATATGAGCGACGTAAATTCAACAAATGTGATAGAATTTCGCTGAATTCTTATATTAACCAAAATATAAAATGATTTAATCGGGTCTCTGTTTGCCTTACCCTAGAAGTTTAATAGTGCATTTTACTCGCCATTTAATGCGCTTTGAGATGCCGCTTAGCCCAATACGCTATCTGAAATAGGAGCGACGTAAGTTGAAGAAATGTGATAGAATTACGCTGAATTCTTAAATAAACCATAATATAAAATGATCTAATCGGGTCTCTGTTTGCCCTACCCTAGAAGTTTAATAGTGCATTTTACTCACCATTTCTTGCGCTTTGAGATGCCGCTTAGCCGAAGACGCTGTCTGAAATATGAGCGACGTAAATTGAACGAATGTGATAGAATTTCGCTGAGTTCTGTTATTAACCAAAATATAAAATGATCTAATCGGGTCTCTGATTGCCTTATCATACAAGTTTAATAGTGCATTTTACTCGCCCTTCCACGCGCTTTAAGATGCCGCCTAGCCCAGTACGCTATCTGAAATAGGAGCGACGTAAGTTGAAGAAATGTGATAGAATTACCCTGAATTCTTATATTAACCGTAATATAAAATGATCTAATCGGGTCTCTGTTTGCCTTACCCTAGAAGTTTAGTAGTGCATTTTACTCGCCATTTCATGCGCTTTGAGATGCCGCTTAGCACAATACGCTATCTGAAATAGGAGCGACGTAAGTTGAACAAATGTGATAGAATTTCGCTGAATTCTTTTATGAGCCATAATGTAAAATGATCTCATCGGGTCTCTGTTCGCCCTAGCCTAGAAGTTTAATAGTGCATTTTACTTGCCATTTCTTGCGCTTTGAGATGCCGCTTAGCCCAATACACTATCTGAAATAGGAGCGACGTAAATTGAACAAATGTGATAGAATTTCGCTGAATTCTTATATTAACCAAAATATAACATGATCTAATCGGGTCTCTGATTGCCCTATCATAGAAGTTTAGTAGTGCATTTTACTCGCCATTCCACACCCTTTAAGATGCCTACATAGCCCAGTGCGCTATCTGAAATAGGAGCGACGTAAATTGAACAAATGTGATAGAATTTTGCTGAATTCTTAAATTAACCATAATATAAAATGATCTAATCGGGTCTTTGATTGCCCTATCATAGAAGTTTGGTAGTGCACTTTACTCGCCCTTCCACGCGCTGTAAGATGCCGCCTATCCCAGTACGCTATCTGAAATAGGAGCAAAGTAAATTGAACAAATGTGATATGTTTTCCCTGGCCTCTTATATTAACCTTAATGTAAAATGATCTAATCCGGTCACTGTTTGCCCTAACCTAGAAGTTTAATAGTGCATTTTACTCGCCACTTCATGCGCTTTGAGATGCCGCTTAGCCCAATACGCTATCTGAAATAGGAGCGACGTAAATTGAGCAAAGGTGATAGAAATTCGCTGAATTCTTAAATTAACCATAATATAAAATGATCTAATCGGGTCTCTGTTTGCCTTACCCTAGAAGTTTAATAGTGCATTTTACTCACCATTTCTTGCGCTTTGAGATGCCGCTTAGCCGAAGACGCTGTCTGAAAACTTGAGCGACGTAAATTGAACAAGTGTGATAGAATTTCGCTGAATTCTTATATTAACCAAAATATAAAATGATCTAATCGGGTCTCTGATTGCCCTAACATACAAGTTTAGTAGTGCATTTTACTCGCGATTCCACGCGCTTTAAGATGCCGCCTAGCCCAGTACGCTATCTGAAATAGGAGCGACGTAAGTTGAACAAATGTGATAGAATTACGCTGAATTCTTATATTAACCGTAATATAAAATGATCTAATCGGGTCTCTGTTTGCCTTACCCTAGAAGTTTAATAGTGCATTTTACTCGCCATTTAATGCGCTTTGAGATGCCGCTTAGCCCAATACGCTGTCTGAAATATGAGCGACGTAAATTGAACAAATGTGATAGAATTTCGCTGAATTCTGATATTAACCAAAATATAAAATGATCTAATCGGGTCTCTGATTGCCTTATCATACAAGTGTAATAGTGCATTTTACTCGCCCTTCCAGGCGCTTTAAGATGCCACCTATCCCAATACGCTATCTGAAATAGGAGCGACGTAAGTTGAAGAAATGTGATAGAATTACGCTGAATTCTTAAATAAACCATAATATAAAATGATCTAATCGGGTCTCTGTTTGCCCTAACCTAGAAGTTTAATAGTGCATTTTACTCGCCATTTCATGCGCTTTGTGATGCCGCTTAGCTCAATACGCTATCTGAAATAGGAGCGAAGTAAATTGAGCAAAGGTGATAGAAATTCGCTGAATTCTTAAATTAACCATAATATAAAATGATCTAATCGGGTCTCTGTTTGCCTTACCCTAGAAGTTTAATAGTGCATTTTACTCACCATTTCTTGCGCTTTGAGATGCCGCTTAGCCGAAGACGCTGTCTGAAAACTTGAGCGACGTAAATTGAACAAGTGTGATAGAATTTCGCTGAATTCTTATATTAACCAAAATATAAAATGATCTAATCGGGTCTCTGATTGCCCTAACATACAAGTTTAGTAGTGCATTTTACTCGCCATTCCACGCGCTTTAAGATGCCGCCTAGACCAGTACGCTATCTGAAATAGGAGCGACGTAAGTTGAACAAATGTGATAGAATTACGCTGAATTCTTATATTAACCGTAATACAAAATGATTTAATCGGGTCTCTGTTTGCCTTACCCTCGAAATTTAGTAGTGCATTTTACTCGCCATTTAATGCGCTTTGAGATGCCGCTTAGCCCAATACGCTATCTGAAATAGGAGCGACGTAAGTTGAAGAAATGTGATAGAATTACGCTGAATTCTTAAATAAACCATAATATAAAATGATCTAATCGGGTCTCTGTTTGCCCTACCCTAGAAGTTTAATAGTGCATTTTACTCGCCATTTCTTGCGCTTTGAGATGCCGCTTAGCCGAATACGCTATCTGAAATATGAGCGACGTAAATTGAACAAATGTGATAGAATTTCGCTGAATTCTTATATTAACCGTAATATAAAATGATCTAATCGGGTCTCTGTTTGCCTTACCCTAGAAGTTTAATAGTGCATTTTACTCGCCATTTAATGCGCTTTGAGATGCCGCTTAGCCCAATACGCTGTCTGAAATATGAGCGACGTAAATTGAACAAATGTGATAGAATTTCGCTGAATTCTGATATTAACCAAAATATAAAATGATCTAATCGGGTCTCTGATTGCCTTATCATACAAGTGTAATAGTGCATTTTACTCGCCCTTCCAGGCGCTTTAAGATGCCACCTATCCCAATACGCTATCTGAAATAGGAGCGACGTAAGTTGAAGAAATGTGATAGAATTACGCTGAATTCTTAAATAAACCATAATATAAAATGATCTAATCGGGTCTCTGTTTGCCCTAACCTAGAAGTTTAATAGTGCATTTTACTCATCATTTCTTGCGCTTTGAGATGCCGCTTAGCCGAAGACGCTGTCTGAAATATGAGCGACGTAAATTGAACAAATGTGATAGAATTTCGCTGAATTCTGATATTAACCAAAATATAAAATGATCTAATCGGGTCTCTGATTGCCTTATCATACAAGTTTAATAGTGCAGTTTACTCGCCCTTCCACGCGCTTTAAGATGCCGCCTAGCCCAGTACGCTATCTGAAATAGGAGCGACGTAAGTTGAACAAATGTGATAGAATTACGCTGAATTCTTATATTAACCGTAATATAAAATGATCTAATCGGGTCTCTCTTTGCCTTACCCTAGAAGTTTAATAGTGCATTTTACTCGCCATTCCACGCGGTTTAAGATGCCGCGTAGCCCAGTGCGCTATCTGAAATAGGAGCGACGTAAATTGAACAAATGTGATAGAATTTTGCTGAATTCTCAAATTAACCATAATATAAAATGATCTAATCCGGTCTCTGTTTGCCCTAACCTAGAAGTTTAATAGTGCATTTTACTCGCCATGTCATGCGCTTTGAGATGCCGCTTAGCCCAATACGCTATCTGAAATAGGACCGACGTAAATTGAACAAATGTGATAGAATTTCGCTGAATTCTTAAATTAACCATAATATAAAATGATCTAATCGGGTCTCTGATTGCCCTATCATAGAAGTTTAGTAGTGCATTTTACTAACCCTTCCACGCGGTTTAAGATGCCGCCTAGCCCAGTACGCTATGTGAAATAGGAGCGACGTAAGTTGAACAAATGTGATAGAATTACGCTGAATTCTTATATTAACCGTAATATAAAATGATCTAATCGGGTCTCTGTTTGCCTTACCCTAGAAGTTTAATAGTGCACGTTACTCGCCACTTCATGCGCTTTGAGATGCCGCTTAGCCCAATACGCTATCTGAAATAGGAGCGACGTAAATTGAGCAAAGGTGATAGAAATTCGCTGAATTCTTAAATTAACCATAATATAAAATGATCTAATCGGGTCTCTGTTTGCCATACCCTAGAAGTTTAATAGTACATCTTACTCGCCATTTCTTGCGCTTTGAGATGCCGCTTAGACGAATACGCTATCTGAAATATGAGCGACGTAAATTGAACAAATGTGATAGAATTTCGCTGAATACTTATATTAACCAAAATATAAAATGATCTAATCGGGTCTCTGTTTGCCCTACCTAGAAGTTTAATAGTGCATTTTACTCGCCATTTCTTGCGCTTTGAGATTCAGCTTAGCCCAATACGCTATCTGAAATAGGAGCGACGTAAATTGAACAAATGTGGTAGAATTTCGCTGAATTCTTATATTAACCAAAATATAAAATGATCTAATCGGGTCTCTGATTGCCCTATCATAGAAGTTTAGTAGTGCATTTTACTCGCCCTTCCAAGCGCTTTAAGATGCCGCCCAGCCCAGTACGCTATCTGAAATAGGAGCGACGTAAGTTGAACAAATGTGATAGAATTACGCTGAATTCTTATATTAACCGTAATATAAAATGATCCGATCGGGTCTCTGTTTGCCTTACCCTAGAAGTTTAATAGTGCATTTTACTCGCCATTTCATGCGCTTTGAGATGCCGCTTAGCCCAATACGCTATCTGAAATAGGAGCGACGTAAATTGAACAAATGTGATAGAATTTCGCTGAATTCTTAAATAAACCATAATATAAAATGATCTAATCGGGTCTCTGTTTGCCCTAACCTAGAAGTTTAATAGTGCATTTTACTCACCATTTCTTGCGCTTTGAGATGCCGCTTAGCCGAAGACGCTGTCTGAAATATGAGCGACGTAAATTGAACAAATGTGATAGAATTTCGCTGAATTCTTATATTAAGCAAAATATAAAATGATCTAATCGGGTCTCTGATTGCCCTATCATAGAAGTTTAGTAGTGCATTTTACTCGCCCTGCCACGCGCTTTAAGATGCCGCCTAGCCCAGTACGCTATCTGAAATAGGAGCGACGTAAGTTGAACAAATGTGGTAGAATTACGCTGAATTCTTATATTAACCATAATATAAAATGATCTAATCGGGTCTCTGATTGCCCTACCCTAGAAGTTTAATAGTGCATTTTACTCACCATTTCTTGCGCTTTGAGATGCCGCTTAGCCGAAGACGCTGTCTGAAATATGAGCGACGTAAATTGAACAAATGTGATAGAATTTCGCTGAATTCTGATATTAACCAAAATATAAAATGATCTAATCGGGTCTCTGATTGCCTTATCATACAAGTTTAATAGTGCATTTTACTCGCCCTTCCACGCGCTTTAAGATGCCGCCTAGCCCAGTACGCTATCTGAAATAGGAGCGACGTAAGTTGAAGAAATGTGATAGAATTACGCTGAATGCTTAAATAAACCATAATATAAAATGATCTAATCGGGTCTCTGTTTGCCCTACCCTAGAAGTTTAATAGTGCATTTTACTCACCATTTCTTGCGCTTTGAGATGCCGCTTAGCCGAAGACGCTGTCTGAAATATGAGCGACGTAAATTGAACAAATGTGATAGAATTTCGCTGAATTCTGATATTAACCAAAATATAAAATGACCTAATCGGGTCTCTGATTGCCTTATCATACAAGTTTAATAGTGCATTTTACTCGCCCTTCCACGCGCTTTAAGATGCCGCCTAGCCCAGTACGCTATCTGAAATAGGAGCGACGTAAGTTGAAGAAATGTGATAGAATTACGCTGAATTCTTATATTAACCGTAATATAAAATGATCTAATCGGGTCTCTGTTTGCCTTACCCTAGAAGTTTAATAGTGCATTTTACTCGCCATTTCATGCGCTTTGAGGCGCCGCTTAGCACAATACGCTATCTGAAATAGGAGCGACGTAAGTTGAACAAATGTGATAGAATTTCGCTGAATTCTTATATTAACGAAAATATAAAATGATCTAATCGGGTCTCTGTTTGCCTTACCCTAGAAGTTTAATCGTGCATTTTACTTGCCATTTCTTGCGCTTTGAGATGCCGCTTAGCCCAATACACTATCTGAAATAGGAGCGACGTAAATTGAACAAATGTGATAGAATTTCGCTGAATTCTTAAATTATCTTTAATATAAAATGATCTATTCGGGTCTCTGTTTGCCCTATCATACAAGTTTAATAGTGCATTTTACTCGTCATTTCATGCGCTTTGAGATGCCGCTTAGCCCAATAAGCTATCTGAAATAGGGGCGACGTAAATTGAACAAATGTGATAGAATTTTGCTGAATTCTTAAATTAACCATAATATAAAATGATCTAATCGGGTCCCTGTTTGCCCTACCCTAGAAGTTTAATAGTGCATTTTACTCAGCATTTCTTGCGCTTTGAGATTCCGCTTAGTCAAATACGCTATCTGAAATATGAGCGACGTAAATTCAACAAATGTGATAGAATTTCGCTGAATTCTTATATTAACGAAAATATAAAATGATCTAATCGGGTCTCTGTTTGCCTTACCCTAGAAGTTTAATAGTGCATTTTACTCGCCATTTAATGCGCTTTGAGATGCCGCTTAGCCCAATACGCTATCTGAAATAGGAGCGACGTAAGTTGAAGAAATGTGATAGAATTACGCTGAATTCTTAAATAAACCATAATATAAAATGATCTAATCGGGTCTCTGTTTGCCCTACCCTAGAAGTTTAATAGTGTATTTTACTCACCATTTCTTGCGCTTTGAGATGCCGCTTACCCGAAGACGCTGTCTGAAATATGAGCGACGTAAATTGAACGAATGTGATAGAATTTCGCTGAGTTCTGTTATTAACCAAAATATAAAATGATCTAATCGGGTCTCTGATTGCCTTATCATACAAGTTTAATAGTGCATTTTACTCGCCCTTCCACGCGCTTTAAGATGCCGCCTAGCCCAGTACGCTATCTGAAATAGGAGCGACGTAAGTTGAAGAAATGTGATAGAATTACGCTGAATTCTTATATTAACCGTAATATAAAATGATCTAATCGGGTCTCTGTTTGCCTTACCCTAGAAGTTTAGTATTGCATTTTACTCGCCATTTCATGCGCTTTGAGATGCCGCTTAGCACAATACGCTATCTGAAATAGGAGCGACGTAAGTTGAACAAATGTGATAGAATTTCGCTGAATTCTTTTATGAGCCATAATGTAAAATAATCTCATCGGGTCTCTGTTCGCCCTAGCCTAGAAGTTTAATAGTGCATTTTACTTGCCATTTCTTGCGCTTTGAGATGCCGCTTAGCCCAATACACTATCTGAAATAGGAGCGACGTAAATTGAACAAATGTGATAGAATTTCGCTGAATTCTTATATTAACCAAAATATACAATGATCTAATCGGGTCTCTGATTGCCCTATCATAGAAGTTTAGTAGTGCATTTTACTCGCCATTCCACGCCCTTTAAGACGCCTACATAGCCCAGTGCGCTATGTGAAATAGGAGCGACGTAAGTTGAACAAATGTGATAGAATTACGCTGAATTCTTATATTAACCGTAATATAAAATGCTCTAATCGGGTCTCTGTTCGCCCTAGCCTAGAAGTTTAATAGTGCATTTTATTCGCCATTTCATGCGCTTTGAGATGCCGCTTAGCCCAATACGCTATCTGAAATAGGAGCGACGTAAATTGAACAAATGTGATAGAATTTCCCTGAAATCTTATATTAATGAAAATATAAAATGATCTAATCGGGTCTCTGATTGCCCTATCATAGAAGTTTAATAGTGCATTTTACTCGCCATTCCACGCCGTTTAAGATGCCGCGTAGCCCATTGCGCTATCTGAAATAGGAGCGACGTAAATTGTACAAATGTGATAGAATTTTGCTGAATTCTCAAATTAACCATAATATAAAATGATCTAATCGGGTCTCTGTTTGCCCTAACCTAGAAGTTTAATAGTGCATTTTACTCGCCATTTCATGGGCTTTGAGATGCCGCTTAGCCCAATACGCTATCTGAAATAGGAGCGAAGTAAATTGAACAAATGTGATAGAATTTCGCTGAATTCTTATATTAACCAATATATAAAATGATCTAATCGGGTCTCTGTTTGCCCTACCCTAGAAGTTTAATAGTGCATTTTACTCGCCATTTCTTGCGCTTTGAGATTCAGCTTAGCCCAATACACTGTCTGAAATAGGAGCGACGTAAATTGAACAAATGTGATAGAATTTCGCTGAATTCTGATATTAACCAAAATATAAAATGATCTAATCGGGTCTCTGATTGCCTTATCATACAAGTTTAATAGTGCATTTTACTCGCCCTTCCAGGCGCTTTGAGATGCCGCCTATCCCAGTACGCTATCTGAAATAGGAGCGACGTAAATTGAACAAATGTGATAGAATTTTGCTGAATTCTTAAATTAACCATAATATAAAATCATCTAATCGGGTCTCTGATTGCCCTATCATAGAAGTTTAACAGAGCATTTTACTCCGCCATTCCACGCGGTTTAAGATGCCGCGTAGCACAGTGCGCTATCTGAAATAGGAGCGACGTAAATTGAACAAATGTGATAGAATTTTGCTGAATTCTTAAATTAACCATAATATAAAATGATCTAATCGGGTCTCTGTTTGCACTAACCTAGAAGTTTAATAGTGCATTTTACTCGCCATTTCATGCGCTTTGAGATGCCGCTTAGCTCAATACGCTATCTGAAATAGGAGCGAAGTAAATTGAACAAATGTGATAGAATTTCGCTGAATTCTTATATTAACCATAATATAAAATGATCTAATCGGGTCTCTGGTTGCCCTACCCTAGAAGTTTAATAGTGCATTTTACTCGCCATTTCTTGCGCTTTGAGATGCCGCTTAGCCGAATACGCTATCTGAAATAGGAGCGACGTAAATTGAACAAATGTGATAGAATTTTGCTGAATTCTTAAATTAACCATAATATAAAATGATCTAATCGGGTCTCTGATTGCCCTATCATAGAAGTTTAACAGAGCATTTTACTCGCCATTCCACGCGGTTTAAGATGCCGCGTAGCACAGTGCGCTATCTGAAATAGGAGCAAAGTAAATTGAACAAATGTGATAGAATTACGCTGAATTCTTATATTAACCGTAATATAAAATGATCTAATCGGGTCTCTGTTTGCCTTACCCTAGAAGTTTAATAGTGCACGTTACTCGCCACTTCATGCGCTTTGAGATGCCGCTTAGCCCAATACGCTATCTGAAATAGGAGCGACGTAAATTGAGCAAAGGTGATAGAAATTCGCTGAATTCTTAAATTAACCATAATATAAAATGATCTAATTGGGTCTCTGTTTGCCATACCCTAGAAGTTTAATAGTACATCTTACTCGCCATTTCTTGCGCTTTGAGATGCCGCTTAGCCGAATACGCTATCTGAAATATGAGCGACGTAAATTGAACAAATGTGATAGAATTTCGCTGAATTCTTATATTAACCAAAATATAAAATGATCTAATCGGGTCTCTGATTGCCCTATCATAGAAGTTTAATAGTGCATTTTACTCGCCATTCCACGCGGTTTAAGATGACGCGCAGCACAGTGCGCTATCTGAAATAGTAGCGACGTAAATTGAACAAATGTGATAGAATTTTGCTGAATTCTTAAATTAACCATAATATAAAATAATCTAATCGGGTCTCTGTTTGCCCTAACCTAGAAGTTTAATAGTGCATTTTACTCGCCACTTCATGCGCTTTGAGATGCCGCTTAGCCCAATACGCTATCTGAAATAGGAGCGACGTAAATTGAACAAATGTGATAGAATTTCGCTGAATTCTTAAATTAACCATAATATAAAATGATCTAATCGGGTCTCTGTTTGCCCTACGCTAGAAGTTTAATAGTGCATTTTACTCGCCATTCCACGCGCTTTAAGATGCCGATTAGCCGAATACGCTATCTGAAAACTTGAGCGACGTAAATTGAACAAGTGCGATAGAATTTCGCTGAATTCTTATATTAACCAAAATATAAAATGATCTAATCGGGTCTCTGATTGCCCTATCATAGAAGTTTAATAGTGCATTTTACTCGCCATTCCACGCGCTTTGAGATGCCGCCTAGCCCAGTACGCTATCTGAAATAGGAGCGACGTGAATTGAACAAATGTGATAGAATTTTGCTGAATTCTTAAATTAACCATAATATAAAATGATCTAATCGGGTCTCTGTTTGCCCTACCTAGAAGTTTAATAGTGCATTTTACTCGCCATTTCTTGCGCTTTGAGATTCAGCTTAGCCCAATACGCTATCTGAAATAGGAGCGACGTAAATTGAACAAATGTGATAGAATTTCGCTGAATTCTTATATTAACCAAAATATAAAATGATCTAATCGGGTCTCTGATTGCCCTATCATAGAAGTTTAGTAGTGCATTTTACTCGCCCTTCCACGCGCTTTAAGATGCCGCCCAGCCCAGTACGGTATCTGAAATAGGAGCGACGTAAGTTGAACAAATGTGATAGAATTACGCTGAATTCTTATATTAACCGTAATATAAAATGATCCAATCGGGTCTCTGTTTGCCTTACCCTAGAAGTTTAATAGTGCATTTTACTCGCCATTTCATGCGCTTTGAGATGCCGCTTAGCCCAATACGCTATCTGAAATAGGAGCGACGTAAATTGAGCAAATGTGATAGAATTTCGCTGAATTCTTAAATTAACCATAATATAAAATGATCTAATCGGGTCTCTGTTTGCCCTAACCTAGAAGTTTAATAGTGCATTTTACTCACCATTTCTTGCGCTTTGAGATGCCGCTTAGCCGAAGACGCTGTCTGAAATATGAGCCACGTAAATTGAACAAATGTGATAGAATTTCGCTGAATTCTTATATTAAGCAAAATATAAAATGATCTAATCGGGTCTCTGATTGCCCTATCATAGAAGTTTAGTAGTGCATTTTACTCGCCCTCCCACGCGCTTTAAGATGCCGCCTAGCCCAGTACGCTATCTGAAATAGGAGCGACGTAAGTTGAACAAATGTGGTAGAATTACGCTGAATTCTTATATTAACCGTAATATAAAATGATCTAATCGGGTCTCTGTTTGCCTTACCCTAGAAGTTTAATAGTGCATTTTACTCGCCATTTCATGCGCTTTGAGATGCCGCTTAGCCCAATACGCTATCTGAAATAGGAGCGACGTAAATTGAACAAATGTGGTAGAATTTCGCTGAATTCTTATATTAACCAAAATATAAAATGATCTAATCGGGTCTCTGATTGCCCTATCATAGAAGTTTAGTAGTGCATTTTACTCGCCCTTCCACGCGCTTTAAGAGGCCGCCCAGACCAGTACGCTATCTGAAATAGGAGCGACGTAAGTTGAACAAATGTGATAGAATTACGCTGAATTCTTATATTAACCGTAATATAAAATGATCCAATCGGGTCTCTGTTTGCCTTACCCTAGAAGTTTAATAGTGCATTTTACTCGCCATTTCATGCGCTTTGAGATGCCGCTTAGCCCAATACGCTATCTGAAATAGGAGAGACGTAAATTGAACAAATGTGATAGAATTTCACTGAATTCTTAAATAAACCGTAATATAAAATGATCTAATCGGGTCTCTGATTGCCCTATCATAGAAGTTTAATAGTGGATTTTACTCGCCATTCCACGCGGTTTAAGATGCCGCGTAGCACAGTGCGCTATCTGAAATAGTAGCGACGTAAATTGAACAAATGTGATAGAATTTTGCTGAATTCTTAAATTAACCATAATATAAAATGATCTAATCGGGTCCCTGTTTGCCCTACCCTAGAAGTTTAATAGTGCATTTTACTCACCATTTCTTGCGCTTTGAGATTCCGCTTAGTCAAATACGCTATCTGAAATATGAGCGACGTAAATTCAACAAATGTGATAGAATTTCGCTGAATTCTTATATTAACCAAAATATAAAATGATCTAATCGGGTCTCTGTTTGCCTTACCCTAGAAGTTTAATAGTGCATTTTACTCGCCATATAATGCGCTTTGAGATGCCGCTTAGCCCAATACGCTATCTGAAATAGGAGCGACGTAAGTTGAAGAAATGTGATAGAATTACGCTGAATTCTTAAATAAACCATAATATAAAATGATCTAATCGGGTCTCTGTTTGCCCTAACCTAGAAGTTTAATAGTGCATTTTACTCACCATTTCTTGCGCTTTGAGATGCCGCTTAGCCGAAGACGCTGTCTGAAATATGAGCGACGTAAATTGAACGAATGTGATAGAATTTCGCTGAGTTCTGTTATTAACCAAAATATAAAATGATCTAATCGGGTCTCTGATTGCCCTATCATAGAAGTTTAGTAGTGCATTTTACTCGCCCTCCCACGCGCTTTAAGATGCCGCCTAGCCCAGTACGCTATCTGAAATAGGAGCGACGTAAGTTGAACAAATGTGGTAGAATTCCGCTGAATTCTTATATTAACCATAATATAAAATGATCTAATCGGGTCTCTGATTGCCCTACCATAGAAGTTTAATAGTGCATTTTACTCACCATTTCTTGCGCTTTGAGATGCCGCTTAGTCGAAGACGCTGTCTGAAATATGAGCGACGTAAATTGAACAAATGTGATAGAATTTCGCTGAATTCTGATATTAACCAAAATATAAAATGATCTAATCGGGTCTCTGATTGCCTTATCATACAAGTTTAATAGTGCATTTTACTCGCCCTTCCACGCGCTTTAAGATGCCGCCTAGCCCAGTACGCTATCTGAAATAGGAGCGACGTAAGTTGAAGAAATGTGATAGAATTACGCTGAATGCTTAAATAAACCATAATATAAAATGATCTAATCGGGTCTCTGTTTGCCCTACCCTAGAAGTTTAATAGTGCATTTTACTCACCATTTCTTGCGCTTTGAGATGCCGCTTAGCCGAAGACGCTGTCTGAAATATGAGCGACGTAAATTGAACAAATGTGATAGAATTTCGCTGAATTCTGATATTAACCAAAATATAAAATGATCTAATCGGGTCTCTGATTGCCTTATCATACAAGTTTAATAGTGCATTTTACTCGCCCTTCCACGCGCTTTAAGATGCCGCCTAGCCCAGTGCGCTATCTGAAATAGGAGCGACGTAAGTTGAAGAAATGTGATAGAATTACGCTGAATTCTTATATTAACCGTAATATAAAATGATCTAATCGGGTCTCTGTTTGCCTTACCCTAGAAGTTTAATAGTGCATTTTACTCGCCATTTCATGCGCTTTGAGACGCCGCTTAGCACAATACGCTATCTGAAATAGGAGCGACGTAAGTTGAACAAATGTGATAGAATTTCGCTGAATTCTTTTATTAGCCATAATGTAAAATGATCTCATCGGGTCTCTGTTCGCCCTAGCGTAGAAGTTTAATAGTGCATTTTACGCGCCATTTCTTGCGCTTTGAGATGCCGCTTAGCCCAATACGCTATCTGAAATAGGAGCGACGTAAATTGAACAAATGTGATAGAATTTCGCTGAATTCTTAAATTATCTTTAATATAAAATGATCTATTCGGGTCTCTGTTTGCCCTAGCATAGAAGTTTAATAGTGCATTTTACTCGTCATTTCATGCGCTTTGAGATGCCGCTTAGCCCAATAAGCTATCTGAAATAGGGGCGACGTAAATTGAACAAATGTGATAGAATTTTGCTGAATTCTTAAATTAACCATAATATAAAATGATCTAATCGGGTCTCTGTTTGCCCTACCCTAGAAGTTTAATAGTGCATTTTACTCACCATTTCTTGCGCTTTGAGATTCCGCTTAGTCAAATACGCTATCTGAAATATGAGCGACGTAAATTCAACAAATGTGATAGAATTTCGCTGAATTCTTATATTAACCAAAATATAAAATGATCTAATCGGGTCTCTGTTTGCCTTACCCTAGATGTTTAATAGTGCATTTTACTCGCCATTTAATGCGCTTTGAGATGCCGCTTAGCCCAATACGCTATCTGAAATAGGAGCGACGTAAGTTGAAGAAATGTGATAGAATTACGCTGAATTCTTAAATAAACCATAATATAAAATGATCTAATCGGGTCTCTGTTTGCCCTACCCTAGAAGTTTAATAGTGCATTTTACTCGCCATTCCACGCGCTTTAAGATGCCGATTAGCCGAATACGCTATCTGAAAACTTGAGCGACGTAAATTGAACAAGTGCGATAGAATTTCGCTGAATTCTTATATTAACCAAAATATAAAATGATCTAATCGGGTCTCTGATTGCCTTATCATACAAGTTTAATAGTGCAGTTTACTCGCCCTTCCACGCGCTTTAAGATGCCGCCTAGCCCAGTACGCTATCTGAAATAGGAGCGACGTAAGTTGAAGAAATGTGATAGAATTACGCTGAATTCTTATATTAACCGTCATATAAAATGATCTAATCGGGTATCTGTTTGCCTTACCCTAGAAGTTTAATAGTGCATTTTACTCGCCATTCCACGCGGTTTAAGATGCCGCGTAGCCCAGTGCGCTATCTGAAATAGGAGCGACGTAAATTGAACAAATGTGATAGAATTTTGCTGAATTCTCAAATTAACCATAATATAAAATGATCTAATCGGGTCTCTGTTTGCCCTAACCTAGAAGTTTAATAGTGCATTTTACTCGCCACTTCATGCGCTTTGAGATGCCGCTTAGCCCAATACGCTATCTGAAGTAGGAGCGACGTAAATTGAACAAATGTGATAGAATTTCGCTGAATTCTTAAATTAACCATAATATAAAATGATCTAATCGGGTCTCTGATTGCCCTATCATAGAAGTCTAGTAGTGCATTTTACTAACCCTTCCACGCGCTTTATGATGCCGCCTAGCCCAGTACGCTATGTGAAATAGGAGCGACGTAAGTTGAACAAATGTGATAGAATTACGCTGACTTCTTATATTAACCGTAATATAAAGTGATCTAAGCGGGTCTCTGTTTGCCTTACCCTAGAAGTTTAATAGTGCACTTTACTCGCCACTTCATGCGCTTTGAGATGCCGCTTAGCCCAATACGCTATCTGAATTAGGAGCGACGTAAATTGAGCAAAGGTGATAGAAATTCGCTGAATTCTTAAATTAACCATAATATAAAATGATCTAATCGGGTCTCTGTTTGCCTTACCCTAGAAGTTTAATAGTGCATTTTACTCACCATTTCTTGCGCTTTGAGATGCCGCTTAGCCGAAGACGCTGTCTGAAATATGAGCGACGTAAATTGAACAAATGTGATAGAATTTCGCTGAATTCTTATATTAACCAAAATATAAAACGATGTAATCGGGTCTCTGATTGCCCTATCATAGATGTTTAGTAGTGCATTTTACTAACCCTTCCACGCGCTTTAAGATGCCGCCTAGCGCAGTACGCTATCTGAAACAGAAGCGACGTAAGTTGAAGAAATGTGATAGAATTACGCTGAATTCTTATATTAACCGTAATATAAAATGATCTAATCGGGTCTCTGTTTGCCTTACCCTAGAAGTTTAATAGTGCATTTTACTCGCCATTTCATGCGCTTTGAGATGCAGCTTAGCCCAATATGCTACCTGAAATAGGAGCGATGTAAATTGAACAAATGTGATAGAATTTCGCTGAATTCTTATATTAACCAAAATATAAAATGATCTAATCGGGTCTCTGATTGCCCTATCATATTGCCCTATCATACAAGTTTAGTAGTGCATTTTACTCGCCCTTTCACGCGCTTTAAGATGCCGCCTAGCCAGTACGCTATCTGAAATAGGAGCGACGTAAGTTGAACAAATGTGATAGTATTACGCTGAATTCTTATATTAACCGTAATATAAAATGATCTAATCGGGTCTCTGTTTGCCTTACCCTAGAAGTTTAATAGTGCATTTTACTCGCCATTTCATGCGCTTTGAGATGTAGCTTAGCCCAAAACGCTATCTGAAATAGGAGCGACGTAAGTTGAACAAATGTGATAGAATTTCGCTGAATTCTTTTAATAGCCATAATGTAAAATGATCTCATCGGGTCTCTGTTCGCCCTAGCCTAGAAGTTTAATAGTGCATTTTATTCGCCATTTCATGCGCTTTGAGATGCCGCTTATCCCAATACGCTATCTGAAATAGGAGCGACGTAAATTGAACAAATGTGATAGAATTTCCCTGAAATCTTATATATCAAAATATAAAATGATCTAATCGGGTCTCTGATTGCCCTATCATAGAAGTTTAACAGTGCATTTTACTCGCCACTCCACGCGGTTTAAGATGCCGCGTAGCCCAGTGCGCTCTCTGAAATAGGAGCGACGTAAATTGAACAAATGTGATAGAATTTTGCTGAATTCTCAAATTAACCATAATATAAAATAAATCTAATCGGGTCTCTGTTTGCCCTAACCTAGAAGTTTAATAGTGCATTTTACTCGCCATTTCATGGGCTTTGAGATGCCGCCTACGCCTGTACGCTATCTGAAATAGGAGCAAAGTAAATTGAACAAATGATATGTTTTCCCTGGCCTCTTATATTAACCTTAATGTAAAATGATCTAATCGGGTCTCTGTTTGCCCTAACCTAAGTTTAATAGTGCATTTTACTCGCCATTTCATCCGCTTTGATATGCCGCTTAGCCACTACGCTATCTGAAATAGGAGCGAACAAAATTGAACAGATGTGATAGAATTTCGCTGAATTCTTATATTAACCGTAATATAAAATGATCTAATCGGGTCTCTGTTTGCCTTACCCCAGAAGTTTAATAGTGAATTTTACTCGCCATTTCATGCGCTTTGAGATGCCGCCTAGCCCAGTACGCTATCTGAAATAGGAGCGACGTAAATTGAACAAATGTGATAGAATTTCGCTGAATTCTTATATTAACCAAAATATAAAATGATCTAATCGGGTCTCTGTTTGCCTTACCCTAGAAGTTTAATAGTGCATTTTACCCACCATTTCTTGCGCTTTGAGATTCCGCTTAGTCAAATACGCTATCTGAAATATGAGCGACGTAAATTCATACAAATGTGATAGAATTTCGCTGAATACTTATATTAACCAAAATATAAAATGATCTAATCGGGTCTCTGAATGCCCTATCATAGAAGTTTAATAGTGGATTTTACTCGCCATTCCACGCGGTTAAGATGCCGCGTAGCACAGTGCGCTATCTGACATAGTAGCGCCGTAAATTGACAAATGTGATAGAATTTTGCTGAATTCTTAAATTAACCATAATATAACATGATCTAATCGGGGCCCTGTTTGCCCTACCCTAGAAGTTTAAATAGTGCATTTTACTCACCATTTCTTGCGCTTTGAGATTCCGCTTAGTCAAATACGCTATCTGAAATATGAGCGACGTAAATTCAACAAATGTGATAGAATTTCGCTGAATTCTTATATTAACCAAAATATAAAATGATCTAATCGGGTCTCTGTTTGCCTTACCCTAGAAGTTTAATAGTGCATTTTACTCGCCATTTAATGCGCTTTGAGATGCCGCTTAGCCCAATACGCTATCTGAAATAGGAGCGACGTAAGTTGAAGAAATGTGATAGAATTACGCTGAATTCTTAAATAAACCATAATATAAAATGATCTAATCGGGTCTCTGTTTGCCCTAACCTAGAAGTTTAATAGTGCATTTTACTCACCATTTCTTGCGCTTTGAGATGCCGCTTAGCCGAAGACGCTGTCTGAAATATGAGCGACGTAATTGAACGAATGTGATAGAATTTCGCTGAGTTCTGTTATTAACCAAAATATAAAATGATCTAATCGGGTCTCTGATTGCCCTATCATAGAAGTTTAGTAGTGCATTTTACTCGCCCTCCCACGCGCTTTAAGATGCCGCCTAGCCCAGTACGCTATCTGAAATAGGAGCGACGTAAGTTGAACAAATGTGATAGAATTACGCTGAATTCTTATATTAACCATAATATAAAATGATCTAATCGGGTCTCTGTTTGCCCTACCCTAGAAGTTTAATAGTGCATTTTACTCACCATTTCTTGCGCTTTGAGATGCCGCTTAGTCGAAGACGCTGTCTGAAATATGAGCGACGTAAATTGAACAATGTGATAGAATTTCGCTGAATTCTGATATTAACCAAAATATAAAATGATCTAATCGGGTCTCTGATTGCCCTTATCATACAAGTTTAATAGTGCATTTTACTCGCCCTTCCACGCGCTTTAAGATGCCGCCTAGCCCAGTACGCTATCTGAAATAGGAGCGACGTAAGTTGAAGAAATGTGATAGAATTACGCTGAATGCTTAAATAAACCATAATATAAAATGATCTAATCGGGTCTCTGTTTGCCCTACCTAGAAGTTTAATAGTGCATTTTACTCGCCATTTCTTGCGCTTTGAGATGCCGCTTAGCCGAAGACGCTGTCTGAAATATGAGCGACGTAAATTGAACAAATGTGATAGAATTTCGCTGAATTCTGATATTAACCAAAATATAAAATGATCTAATCGGGTCTCTGATTGCCTTATCATACAAGTTTAATAGTGCATTTTACTCGCCCTTCCACGCGCTTTAGGATGCCGCCTAGCCCAGTAGGCTATCTGAAATAGGAGCGACGTAAGTTGAAGAAATGTGATAGAATTACGCTGAATTCTTATATTAACCGTAATATAAAATGATCTAATCGGTCTCTGTTTGCCTTACCCTAGAAGTTTAATAGTGCATTTTACTCGCCCATTTCATGCGCTTTGAGACGCCGCTTAGCACAATACGCTATCTGAAATAGGAGCGACGTAAGTTGAACAAATGTGATAGAATTTCGCTGAATTCTTTTATTAGCCATAATGTAAATGATCTCATCGGGTCTCTGTTCGCCCTAGCCTCGAAGTTTAATAGTGCATTTTACTTGCCATTTCTTGCGCTTTGAGATGCCGCTTAGCCCAATACACTATCTGAAATAGGAGCGACGTAAATTGAACAAATGTGATAGAATTTCGCTGAATTCTTAAATTATCTTAATATAAAATGATCTATTCGGGTCTCTGATTGCCCTATCATACAAGTTTAATAGTGCATTTAACTCGTCATTTCATGCGCTTTGAGATGCCGCTTAGCCCAATAAGCTATCTGCAATAGGGGCGACGTAAATTGAACAAATGTGATAGAATTTTGCTGAATTCTTAAATTAACCATAATATAAAATGATCTAATCGGGTCCCTGTTTGCCCTACCCTAGAAGTTTAATAGTGCATTTTACTCACCATTTCTTGCGCTTTGAGATTCCGCTTAGTCAAATACGCTATCTGAAATATGAGCGACGTAAATTCAACAAATGTGATAGAATTTCGCTGAATTCTTATATTAACCAAAATATAAAATGATCTAATCGGGTCTCTGTTTGCCTTACCCTAGATGTTTAATAGTGCATTTTACTCGCCATTTAATGCGCTTTGAGATGCCGCTTAGCCCAATACGCTATCTGAAATAGGAGCGACGTAAGTTGAAGAAATGTGATAGAATTACGCTGAATTCTTAAATTAACCATAATATAAAATGATCTAATCGGGTCTCTGTTTGCCCTACCCTAGAAGTTTAATAGTGCATTTTACTCGCCATTCCACGCGCTTTAAGATGCCGATTAGCCGAATACGCTATCTGAAAACTTGAGCGACGTAATTGAACAAGTGCGATAGAATTTCGCTGAATTCTTATATTAACCAAAATATAAAATGATCTAATCGGGTCTCTGATTGCCTTATCATACAAGTTTAATAGTGCAGTTTACTCGCCCTTCCACGCGCTTTAAGATGCCGCCTAGCCCAGTACGCTATCTGAAATAGGAGCGACGTAAGTTGAAGAAATGTGATAGAATTACGCTGAATTCTTATATTAACCGTCATATAAAATGATCTAATCGGGTATCTGTTTGCCTTACCCTAGAAGTTTAATAGTGCATTTTACTCGCCATTCCACGCGGTTTAAGATGCCGCGTAGCCCAGTGCGCTATCTGAAATAGGAGCGACGTAAATTGAACAAATGTGATAGAATTTGCTGAATTCTCAAATTAACCATAATATAAAATGATCTAATCGGGTCTCTGTTTGCCCTAACCTAGAAGTTTAATAGTGCATTTTACTCGCCACTTCATGCGCTTTGAGATGCCGCTTAGCCCAATACGCTATCTGAAGTAGGAGCGACGTAAATTGAACAATGTGATAGAATTTCGCTGAATTCTTAAATTAACCATAATATAAAATGATCTAATCGGGTCTCTGATTGCCCTATCATAGAAGTCTAGTAGTGCATTTTACTAACCCTTCCACGCGCTTTATGATGCCGCCTAGCCCAGTACGCTATGTGAAATAGGAGCGACGTAAGTTGAACAATGTGATAGAATTACGCTGACTTCTTATATTAACCGTAATATAAAGTGATCTAAGCGGGGTCTCTGTTTGCCTTACCCTAGAAGTTTAATAGTGCACTTTACTCGCCACTTCATGCGCTTTGAGATGCCGCTTAGCCCATACGCTATCTGAATTAGGAGCGACGTAAATTGAGCAAAGGTGATAGAAATTCGCTGAATTCTTAAATTAACCATAATATAAAATGATCTAATCGGGTCTCTGTTTGCCTTACCCTAGAAGTTTAATAGTGCATTTTACTCACCATTTCTTGCGCTTTGAGATGCCGCTTAGCCGAAGACGCTGTCTGAAATATGAGCGACGTAAATTGAACAAATGTGATAGAATTTCGCTGAATTCTTATATTAACCAAAATATAAAACGATGTAATCGGGTCTCTGATGCCCTATCATAGATGTTTAGTAGTGCATTTTTACTAACCCTTCCACGCGCTTTAGATGCCGCCTAGCGCAGTACGCTATCTGAAACAGAAGCGACGTAAGTTGAAGAAATGTGATAGAATTACGCTGAATTCTTATATTAACCGTAATATAAAATGATCTAATCGGGTCTCTGTTTGCCCTTACCCTAGAAGTTTAATAGTGCATTTTACTCGCCATTTCATGCGCTTTGAGAAGCAGCTTAGCCCAATATGCTACCTGAAATAGGAGCGATGTAAATTGAACAAATGTGATAGAATTTCGCTGAATTCTTATATTAACCAAAATATAAAATGATCTAATCGGGTCTCTGATTGCCCTATCATACAAGTTTAGTAGTGCATTTTACTCGCCCTTTCACGCGCTTTAAGATGCCGCCTAGCCCAGTACGCTATCTGAAATAGGAGCGACGTAAGTTGAACAAATGTGATAGTATTACGCTGAATTCTTATATTAACCGTAATATAAAATGATCTAATCGGGTCTCTGTTTGCCTTACCCTAGAAGTTTAATAGTGCATTTTACTCGCCATTTCATGCGCTTTGAGATGTAGCTTAGCCCAAAACGCTATCTGAAATAGGAGCGACGTAAGTTGAACAAATGTGATAGAATTTCGCTGAATTCTTTTAATAGCCATAATGTAAAATGATCTCATCGGGTCTCTGTTCGCCCTAGCCTAGAAGTTAATAGTGCATTTTATTCGCCATTTCATGCGCTTTGAGATGCCGCTTATCCCAATACGCTATCTGAAATAGGAGCGACGTAAATTGAACAAATGTGATAGAATTTCCCTGAAATCTTATATTAATCAAAATATAAAATGATCTAATCGGGTCTCTGATTGCCCTATCATAGAAGTTTAACAGTGCATTTTACTCGCCACTCCACGCGGTTTAAGATGCCGCGTAGCCCAGTGCGCTCTCTGAAATAGGAGCGACGTAAATTGAACAAATGTGATAGAATTTTGCTGAATTCTCAAATTAACCATAATATAAAATAAATCTAATCGGGTCTCTGTTTGCCCTAACCTAGAAGTTTAATAGTGCATTTTACTCGCCATTTCATGGGCTTTGAGATGCCGCCTAGCCCTGTACGCTATCTGAAATAGGAGCAAAGTAAATTGAACAAATGTGATATGTTTTCCCTGGCCTCTTATATTAACCTTAATGTAAAATGATCTAATCGGGTCTCTGTTTGCCCTAACCTAGAAGTTTAATAGTGCATTTTACTCGCCATTTCATCCGCTTTGATATGCCGCTTAGCCCAATACGCTATCTGAAATAGGAGCGAACAAAATTGAACAGATGTGATAGAATTTCGCTGAATTCTTATATTAACCGTAATATAAAATGATCTAATCGGGTCTCTGTTTGCCTTACCCCAGAAGTTTAATAGTGAATTTTACTCGCCATTTCATGCGCTTTGAGATGCCGCCTAGCCCAGTACGCTATCTGAAATAGGAGCGACGTAAATTGAACAAATGTGATAGAATTTTGCTGAATTCTCAAATTAACCATAATATAAAATAAATCTAATCGGGTCTCTGTTTGCCCTAACCTAGAAGTTTAATAGTGCATTTTACTCGCCATTTCATGCGCTTTGTGATGCCGCTTAGCTCAATACGCTATCTGAAATAGGAGCGAAGTAAATTGAGCAAAGGTGATAGAAATTCGCTGAATTCTTAAATTAACCATAATATAAAATGATCTAATCGGGTCTCTGTTTGCCTTACCCTAGAAGTTTAATAGTGCATTTTACTCACCATTTCTTGCGCTTTGAGATGCCGCTTAGCCGAAGACGCTGTCTGAAAACTTGAGCGACGTAAATTGAACAAGTGTGATAGAATTTCGCTGAATTAACCAAAATATAAAATGATCTAATCGGGTCTCTGATTGCCCTAACATACAAGTTTAGTAGTGCATTTTACTCGCCATTCCACGCGCTTTAAGATGCCGCCTAGACCAGTACGCTATCTGAAATAGGAGCGACGTAAGTTGAACAAATGTGATAGAATTACGCTGAATTCTTATATTAACCGTAATACAAAATGATTTAATCGGGTCTCTGTTTGCCTTACCCTAGAAGTTTAGTAGTGCATTTTACTCGCCATTTAATGCGCTTTGAGATGCCGCTTAGCCCAATACGCTATCTGAAATAGGAGCGACGTAAGTTGAACAAATGTGATAGAATTACGCTGAATTCTTAAATAAACCATAATATAAAATGATCTAATCGGGTCTCTGTTTGCCCTACCCTAGAAGTTTAATAGTGCATTTTACTCGCCATTTCTTGCGCTTTGAGATGCCGCTTAGCCGAATACGCTATCTGAAATATGAGCGACGTAAATTGAACAAATGTGATAGAATTTCGCTGAATTCTTATATTAACCGTAATATAAAATGATCTAATCGGGTCTCTGTTTGCCTTACCCTAGAAGTTTAATAGTGCATTTTACTCGCCATTTAATGCGCTTTGAGATGCCGCTTAGCCCAATACGCTGTCTGAAATATGAGCGACGTAAATTGAACAAATGTGATAGAATTACGCTGAATTCTTATATTAACCAAAATATAAAATGATCTAATCGGGTCTCTGATTGCCTTATCATACAAGTTTAATAGTGCATTTTACTCGCCCTTCCAGGCGCTTTAAGATGCCACCTATCCCAATACGCTATCTGAAATAGGAGCGACGTAAGTTGAACAAATGTGATAGAATTACGCTGAATTCTTAAATAAACCATAATATAAAAATGATCTAATCGGGTCTCTGTTTGCCCTAACCTAGAAGTTTAATAGTGCATTTTACTCATCATTTCTTGCGCTTTGAGATGCCGCTTAGCCGAAGACGCTGTCTGAAATATGAGCGACGTAAATTGAACAAATGTGATAGAATTTCGCTGAATTCTGATATTAACCAAAATATAAAATGATCTAATCGGGTCTCTGATTGCCTTATCATACAAGTTTAATAGTGCAGTTTACTCGCCCTTCCACGCGCTTTAAGATGCCGCCTAGCCCAGTACGCTATCTGAAATAGGAGCGACGTAAGTTGAAGAAATGTGATAGAATTACGCTGAATTCTTATATTAACCGTAATATAAAATGATCTAATCGGGTCTCTGTTTGCCTTACCCTAGAAGTTTAATAGTGCATTTTACTCGCCATTCCACGCGGTTTAAGATGCCGCGTAGCCCAGTGCGCTATCTGAAATAGGAGCGACGTAAATTGAACAAATGTGATAGAATTTTGCTGAATTCTCAAATTAACCATAATATAAAATGATCTAATCCGGTCTCTGTTTGCCCTAACCTAGAAGTTTAATAGTGCATTTTACTCGCCACTTCATGCGCTTTGAGATGCCGCTTAGCCCAATACGCTATCTGAAATAGGACCGACGTAAATTGAACAAATGTGATAGAATTTCGCTGAATTCTTAAATTAACCATAATATAAAATGATCTAATCGGGTCTCTGATTGCCCTATCATAGAAGTTTAGTAGTGCATTTTACTAACCCTTCCACGCGGTTTAAGATGCCGCCTAGCCCAGTACGCTATGTGAAATAGGAGCGACGTAAGTTGAACAAATGTGATAGAATTACGCTGAATTCTTATATTAACCGTAATATAAAATGATCTAATCGGGTCTCTGTTTGCCTTACCCCAGAAGTTTAATAGTGAATTTTACTCGCCATTTCATGCGCTTTGAGATGCCGCCTAGCCCAGTACGCTATCTGAAATAGGAGCGACGTAAATTGAACAAATGTGATAGAATTTTGCTGAATTCTCAAATTAACCATAATATAAAATAAATCTAATCGGGTCTCTGTTTGCCCTAACCTAGAAGTTTAATAGTGCATTTTACTCGCCATTTCATGCGCTTTGTGATGCCGCTTAGCTCAATACGCTATCTGAAATAGGAGCGAAGTAAATTGAGCAAAGGTGATAGAAATTCGCTGAATTCTTAAATTAACCATAATATAAAATGATCTAATCGGGTCTCTGTTTGCCTTACCCTAGAAGTTTAATAGTGCATTTTACTCACCATTTCTTGCGCTTTGAGATGCCGCTTAGCCCAATACGCTATCTGAAATAGGAGCGACGTAAGTTGAAGAAATGTGATAGAATTACGCTGAATTCTTAAATAAACCATAATATAAAATGATCTAATCGGGTCTCTGTTTGCCCTACCCTAGAAGTTTAATAGTGCATTTTACTCACCATTTTCTTGCGCTTTGAGATGCCGCTTAGCCGAATACGCTATCTGAAATATGAGCGACGTAAATTGAACAAATGTGATAGAATTTCGCTGAATTCTTATATTAACCGTAATATAAAATGATCTAATCGGGTCTCTGTTTGCCTTACCCTAGAAGTTTAATAGTGCATTTTACTCGCCATTTAATGCGCTTTGAGATGCCGCTTAGCCCAATACGCTGTCTGAAATATGAGCGACGTAAATTGAACAAATGTGATAGAATTTCGCTGAATTCTGATATTAACCAAAATATAAAATGATCTAATCGGGTCTCTGATTGCCTTATCATACAAGTGTAATAGTGCATTTTACTCGCCCTTCCAGGCGCTTTAAGATGCCACCTATCCCAATACGCTATCTGAAATAGGAGCGACGTAAGTTGAAGAAATGTGATAGAATTACGCTGAATTCTTAAATAAACCATAATATAAAATGATCTAATCGGGTCTCTGTTTGCCCTAACCTAGAAGTTTAATAGTGCATTTTACTCATCATTTCTTGCGCTTTGAGATGCCGCTTAGCCGAAGACGCTGTCTGAAATATGAGCGACGTAAATTGAACAAATGTGATAGAATTTCGCTGAATTCTGATATTAAACCAAAATATAAAATGATCTAATCGGGTCTCTGATTGCCTTATCATACAAGTTTAATAGTGCAGTTTACTCGCCCTTCCACGCGCTTTAAGATGCCGCCTAGCCCAGTACGCTATCTGAAATAGGAGCGACGTAAGTTGAAGAAATGTGATAGAATTACGCTGAATTCTTATATTAACCGTAATATAAAATGATCTAATCGGGTATCTGTTTGCCTTACCCTAGAAGTTTAATAGTGCATTTTACTCGCCATTCCACGCGGTTTAAGATGCCGCGTAGCCCAGTGCGCTATCTGAAATAGGAGCGACGTAAATTGAACAAATGTGATAGAATTTAGCTGAAATTCTCAAATTAACCATAATATAAAATGATCTAATCCGGTCTCTGTTTGCCCTATGCTAGAAGTTTAATAGTGCATTTTACTCGCCATGTCATGCGCTTTGAGATGCCGCTTAGCCCAATACGCTATCTGAAATAGGACCGACGTAAATTGAACAAATGTGATAGAATTTCGCTGAATTCTTAAATTAACCATAATATAAAATGATCTAATCGGGTCTCTGATTGCCCTATCATAGAAGTTTAGTAGTGCATTTTACTAACCCTTCCACGCGGTTTAAGATGCCGCCTAGCCCAGTACGCTATGTGAAATAGGAGCGACGTAAGTTGAACAAATGTGATAGAATTACGCTGAATTCTTATATTAACCGTAATATAAAATGATCTAATCGGGTCTCTGTTTGCCTTACCCCAGAAGTTTAATAGTGAATTTTACTCGCCATTTCATGCGCTTTGAGATGCCGCCTAGCCCAGTACGCTATCTGAAATAGGAGCGACGTAAATTGAACAAATGTGATAGAATTTTGCTGAATTCTCAAATTAACCATAATATAAAATAAATCTAATCGGGTCTCTGTTTGCCCTAACCTAGAAGTTTAATAGTGCATTTTACTCGCCATTTCATGCGCTTTGTGATGCCGCTTAGCTCAATACGCTATCTGAAATAGGAGCGAAGTAAATTGAGCAAAGGTGATAGAAATTCGCTGAATTCTTAAATTAACCATAATATAAAATGATCTAATCGGGTCTCTGTTTGCCTTACCCTAGAAGTTTAATAGTGCATTTTACTCACCATTTCTTGCGCTTTGAGATGCCGCTTAGCCGAAGACGCTGTCTGAAAACTTGAGCGACGTAAATTGAACAAGTGTGATAGAATTTCGCTGAATTCTTATATTAACCAAAATATAAAATGATCTAATCGGGTCTCTGATTGCCCTAACATACAAGTTTAGTAGTGCATTTTACTCGCCATTCCACGCGCTTTAAGATGCCGCCTAGCCCAGTACGCTATCTGAAATAGGAGCGACGTAAGTTGAACAAATGTGATAGAATTACGCTGAATTCTTATATTAACCGTAATACAAAATGATTTAATCGGGTCTCTGTTTGCCTTACCCTAGAAGTTTAGTAGTGCATTTTACTCGCCATTTAATGCGCTTTGAGATGCCGCTTAGCCCAATACGCTATCTGAAATAGGAGCGACGTAAGTTGAAGAAATGTGATAGAATTACGCTGAATTCTTAAATAAACCATAATATAAAATGATCTAATCGGGTCTCTGTTTGCCCTACCCTAGAAGTTTAATAGTGCATTTTACTCGCCATTTCTTGCGCTTTGAGATGCCGCTTAGCCGAATACGCTATCTGAAATATGAGCGACGTAAATTGAACAAATGTGATAGAATTTCGCTGAATTCTTATATTAACCGTAATATAAAATGATCTAATCGGGTCTCTGTTTGCCTTACCCTAGAAGTTTAATAGTGCATTTTACTCGCCATTTAATGCGCTTTGAGATGCCGCTTAGCCCAATACGCTGTCTGAAATATGAGCGACGTAAATTGAACAAATGTGATAGAATTTCGCTGAATTCTGATATTAACCAAAATATAAAATGATCTAATCGGGTCTCTGATTGCCTTATCATACAAGTTTAATAGTGCATTTTACTCGCCCTTCCAGGCGCTTTAAGATGCCGCCTATCCCAATACGCTATCTGAAATAGGAGCGACGTAAGTTGAAGAAATGTGATAGAATTACGCTGAATTCTTAAATAAACCATAATATAAAATGATCTAATCGGGTCTCTGTTTGCCCTAACCTAGAAGTTTAATAGTGCATTTTACTCATCATTTCTTGCGCTTTGAGATGCCGCTTAGCCGAAGACGCTGTCTGAAATATGAGCGACGTAAATTGAACAAATGTGATAGAATTTCGCTGAATTCTGATATTAACCAAAATATAAAATGATCTAATCGGGTCTCTGATTGCCTTATCATACAAGTTTAATAGTGCAGTTTACTCGCCCTTCCACGCGCTTTAAGATGCCGCCTAGCCCAGTACGCTATCTGAAATAGGAGCGACGTAAGTTGAAGAAATGTGATAGAATTACGCTGAATTCTTATATTAACCGTAATATAAAATGATCTAATCGGGTCTCTCTTTGCCTTACCCTAGAAGTTTAATAGTGCATTTTACTCGCCATTCCACGCGGTTTAAGATGCCGCGTAGCCAGTGCGCTATCTGAAATAGGAGCGACGTAAATTGAACAAATGTGATAGAATTTTGCTGAATTCTCAAATTAACCATAATATAAAATGATCTAATCCGGTCTCTGTTTGCCCTATCCTAGAAGTTTAATAGTGCATTTTACTCGCCAGTTCATGCGCTTTGAGATGCCGCTTAGCCCAATACGCTATCTGAAATAGGACCGACGTAAATTGAACAAATGTGATAGAATTTCGCTGAATTCTTAAATTAACCATAATATAAAATGATCTAATCGGGTCTCTGATTGCCCTAACATAGAAGTTTAGTAGTGCATTTTACTAACCCTTCCACGCGCTTTAAGATGCCGCCTAGCCCAGTACGCTATGTGAAATAGGAGCGACGTAAGTTGAACAAATGTGATAGAATTACGCTGAATTCTTATATTAACCGTAATATAAAATGATCTAATCGGGTCTCTGTTTGCCTTACCCTAGAAGTTTAATAGTGCACGTTACTCGCCACTTCATGCGCTTTGAGATGCCGCTTAGCCCAATACGCTATCTGAAATAGGAGCGACGTAAATTGAGCAAAGGTGATAGAAATTCGCTGAATTCTTAAATTAACCATAATATAAAATGATCTAATCGGGTCTCTGTTTGCCCTACCCTAGAAGTTTAATAATACATTTTACTCGCCATTTCTTGCGCTTGAGATGCCGCTTAGACGAATACGCTATCTGAAATATGAGCGACGTAAATTGAACAAATGTGATAGAATTTCGCTGAATACTTATATTAACCAAAATATAAAATGATCTAATCGGGTCTCTGTTTGCCCTACCTAGAAGTTTAATAGTGCATTTTACTCGCCATTTCTTGCGCTTTGAGATTCAGCTTAGCCCAATACGCTATCTGAAATAGGAGCGACGTAAATTGAACAAATGTGATAGAATTTCGCTGAATTCTTATATTAACCAAAATATAAAATGATCTAATCGGGTCTCTGATTGCCCTATCATAGAAGTTTAGTAGTGCATTTTACTCGCCCTTCCAAGCGCTTTAAGATGCCGCCCAGCCCAGTACGCTATCTGAAATAGGAGCGACGTAAGTTGAACAAATGTGATAGAATTACGCTGAATTCTTATATTAACCGTAATATAAAATGATCCGATCGGGTCTCTGTTTGCCTTACCCTAGAAGTTTAATAGTGCATTTTACTCGCCATTTCATGCGCTTTGAGATGCCGCTTAGCCCAATACGCTATCTGAAATAGGAGCGACGTAATTGAACAAATGTGATAGAATTTCGCTGAATTCTTAAATAAACCATAATATAAAATGATCTAATCGGGTCTCTGTTTGCCCTAACCTAGAAGTTTAATAGTGCATTTTACTCACCATTTCTTGCGCTTTGAGATGCCGCTTAGCCGAAGACGCTGTCTGAAATATGAGCGACGTAAATTGAACAAATGTGATAGAATTTCGCTGAATTCTTATATTAAGCAAAATATAAAATGATCTAATCGGGTCTCTGATTGCCCTATCATAGAAGTTTAGTAGTGCATTTTACTCGCCCTGCCACGCGCTTTAAGATGCCGCCTAGCCCAGTACGCTATCTGAAATAGGAGCGACGTAAGTTGAACAAATGTGGTAGAATTACGCTGAATTCTTATATTAACCATAATATAAAATGATCTAATCGGGTCTCTGATTGCCCTACCCTAGAAGTTTAATAGTGCATTTTACTCACCATTTCTTGCGCTTTGAGATGCCGCTTAGCCGAAGACGCTGTCTGAAATATGAGCGACGTAAATTGAACAAATGTGATAGAATTTCGCTGAATTCTGATATTAACCAAAATATAAAATGATCTAATCGGGTCTCTGATTGCCTTATCATACAAGTTTAATAGTGCATTTTACTCGCCCTTCCACGCGCTTTAAGATGCCGCCTAGCCCAGTACGCTATCTGAAATAGGAGCGACGTAAGTTGAAGAAATGTGATAGAATTACGCTGAATGCTTAAATAAACCATAATATAAAATGATCTAATCGGGTCTCTGTTTGCCCTACCCTAGAAGTTTAATAGTGCATTTTACTCACCATTTCTTGCGCTTTGAGATGCCGCTTAGCCGAAGACGCTGTCTGAAATATGAGCGACGTAAATTGAACAAATGTGATAGAATTTCGCTGAATTCTGATATTAACCAAAATATAAAATGACCTAATCGGGTCTCTGATTGCCTTATCATACAAGTTTAATAGTGCATTTTACTCGCCCTTCCACGCGCTTTAAGATGCCGCCTAGCCCAGTACGCTATCTGAAATAGGAGCGACGTAAGTTGAAGAAATGTGATAGAATTACGCTGAATTCTTATATTAACCGTAATATAAAATGATCTAATCGGGTCTCTGTTTGCCTTACCCTAGAAGTTTAGTATTGCATTTTACTCGCCATTTCATGCGCTTTGAGATGCCGCTTAGCACAATACGCTATCTGAAATAGGAGCGACGTAAGTTGAACAAATGTGATAGAATTTCGCTGAATTCTTTTATGAGCCATAATGTAAAATAATCTCATCGGGTCTCTGTTCGCCCTAGCCTAGAAGTTTAATAGTGCATTTTACTTGCCATTTCTTGCGCTTTGAGATGCCGCTTAGCCCAATACACTATCTGAAATAGGAGCGACGTAAATTGAACAAATGTGATAGAATTTCGCTGAATTCTTATATTAACCAAAATATACAATGATCTAATCGGGTCTCTGATTGCCCTATCATAGAAGTTTAGTAGTGCATTTTACTCGCCATTCCACGCCCTTTAAGACGCCTACATAGCCCAGTGCGCTATCTGAAATAGGAGCGACGTAAATTGAACAAATGTGATAGAATTTTGCTGAATTCTTAAATTAACCATAATATAAAATGATCTAATCGGGTCTCTGATTGCCCTATCATAGAAGTTTAACAGAGCATTTTACTCGCCATTCCACGCGGTTTAAGATGCCGCGTAGCACAGTGCGCTATCTGAAATAGGAGCGACGTAAATTGAACAAATGTGATAGAATTTCGCTGAATTCTTAAATTAACCATAATATAAAATGATCTAATCGGGTCTCTGATTGCCCTATCATAGAAGTTTAGTCGTGCATTTTACTAACCCTTCCACGCGGTTTAAGATGCCGCCTAGCCCAGTACGCTATGTGAAATAGGAGCGACGTAAGTTGAACAAATGTGATAGAATTACGCTGAATTCTTATATTAACCGTAATATAAAATGCTCTAATCGGGTCTCTGTTTGCCTTAGCCTAGAAGTTTAATAGTGCATTTTACTCGCCATTTCATGCGCTTTGAGATGTAGCTTAGCCCAATACGCTATCTGAAATAGGAGCGACGTAAGTTGAACAAATGTGATAGAATTTCGCTGAATTCTTTTAATAGCCATAATGTAAAATGATCTCATCGGGTCTCTGTTCGCCCTAGCCTAGAAGTTTAATAGTGCATTTTATTCGCCATTTCATGCGCTTTGAGATGCCGCTTAGCCCAATACGCTATCTGAAATAGGAGCGACGTAAATTGAACAAATGTGATAGAATTTCCCTGAAATCTTATATTAATGAAAATATAAAATGATCTAATCGGGTCTCTGATTGCCCTATCATAGAAGTTTAATAGTGCATTTTACTCGCCATTCCACGCGGTTTAAGATGCCGCTTAGCCCAATACGCTATCTGAAATAGGAGCGAAGTAAATTGAACAAATGTGATAGAATTTCGCTGAATTCTTATATTAACCAAAATATAAAATGATCTAATCGGGTCTCTGTTTGCCCTACCCTAGAAGTTTAATAGTGCATTTTACTCGCCATTTCTTGCGCTTTGAGATTCAGCTTAGCCCAATACACTGTCTGAAATAGGAGCGACGTAAATTGAACAAATGTGATAGAATTTCGCTGAATTCTGATATTAACCAAAATATAAAATGATCTAATCGGGTCTCTGATTGCCTTATCATACAAGTTTAATAGTGCATTTTACTCGCCCTTCCAGGCGCTTTGAGATGCCGCCTATCCCAGTACGCTATCTGAAATAGGAGCGACGTAAATTGAACAAATGTGATAGAATTTTGCTGAATTCTTAAATTAACCATAATATAAAATCATCTAATCGGGTCTCTGATTGCCCTATCATAGAAGTTTAACAGAGCATTTTACTCGCCATTCCACGCGGTTTAAGATGCCGCGTAGCACAGTGCGCTATCTGAAATAGGAGAGACGTAAATTGAACAAATGTGATAGAATTTTGCTGAATTCTTAAATTAACCATAATATAAAATGATCTAATCGGGTCTCTGTTTGCACTAACCTAGAAGTTTAATAGTGCATTTTACTCGCCATTTCATGCGCTTTGAGATGCCGCTTAGCTCAATACGCTATCTGAAATAGGAGCGAAGTAAATTGAACAAATGTGATAGAATTTCGCTGAATTCTTATATTAACCATAATATAAAATGATCTAATCGGGTCTCTGTTTGCCCTACCCTAGAAGTTTAATAGTGCATTTTACTCGCCATTTCTTGCGCTTTGAGATGCCGCTTAGCCGAATACGCTATCTGAAATAGGAGCGACGTAAATTGAACAAATGTGATAGAATTTTGCTGAATTCTTAAATTAACCATAATATAAAATGATCTAATCGGGTCTCTGATTGCCCTATCATAGAAGTTTAACAGAGCATTTTACTCGCCATTCCACGCGGTTTAAGATGCCGCGTAGCACAGTGCGCTATCTGAAATAGGAGCAAAGTAAATTGAACAAATGTGATAGAATTACGCTGAATTCTTATATTAACCGTAATATAAAATGATCTAATCGGGTCTCTGTTTGCCTTACCCTAGAAGTTTAATAGTGCACGTTACTCGCCACTTCATGCGCTTTGAGATGCCGCTTAGCCCAATACGCTATCTGAAATAGGAGCGACGTAAATTGAGCAAAGGTGATAGAAATTCGCTGAATTCTTAAATTAACCATAATATAAAATGATCTAATTGGGTCTCTGTTTGCCATACCCTAGAAGTTTAATAGTACATCTTACTCGCCATTTCTTGCGCTTTGAGATGCCGCTTAGCCGAATACGCTATCTGAAATATGAGCGACGTAAATTGAACAAATGTGATAGAATTTCGCTGAATACTTATATTAACCAAAATATAAAATGATCTAATCGGGTCTCTGATTGCCCTATCATAGAAGTTTAATAGTGCATTTTACTCGCCATTCCACGCGGTTTAAGATGACGCGCAGCACAGTGCGCTATCTGAAATAGTAGCGACGTAAATTGAACAAATGTGATAGAATTTTGCTGAATTCTTAAATTAACCATAATATAAAATAATCTACTCGGGTCTCTGTTTGCCCTAACCTAGAAGTTTAATAGTGCATCTTACTCGCCACTTCATGCGCTTTGAGATGCCGCTTAGCCCAATACGCTATCTGAAATAGGAGCGACGTAAATTGAACAAATGTGATAGAATTTCGCTGAATTCTTAAATTAACCATAATATAAAATGATCTAATCGGGTCTCTGTTTGCCCTACGCTAGAAGTTTAATAGTGCATTTTACTCGCCATTCCACGCGCTTTAAGATGCCGATTAGCCGAATACGCTATCTGAAAACTTGAGCGACGTAAATTGAACAAGTGCGATAGAATTTCGCTGAATTCTTATATTAACCAAAATATAAAATGATCTAATCGGGTCTCTGATTGCCCTATCATAGAAGTTTAGTAGTGCATTTTACTCGCCCTTCCACGCGCTTTAAGATGCCGCCCAGCCCAGTACGGTATCTGAAATAGGAGCGACGTAAGTTGAACAAATGTGATAGAATTACGCTGAATTCTTATATTAACCGTAATATAAAATGATCCAATCGGGTCTCTGTTTGCCTTACCCTAGAAGTTTAATAGTGCATTTTACTCGCCATTTCATGCGCTTTGAGATGCCGCTTAGCCCAATACGCTATCTGAAATAGGAGCGACGTAAATTGAGCAAATGTGATAGAATTTCGCTGAATTCTTAAATAAACCATAATATAAAATGATCTAATCGGGTCTCTGTTTGCCCTAACCTAGAAGTTTAATAGTGCATTTTACTCACCATTTCTTGCGCTTTGAGATGCCGCTTAGCCGAAGACGCTGTCTGAAATATGAGCCACGTAAATTGAACAAATGTGATAGAATTTCGCTGAATTCTTATATTAAGCAAAATATAAAATGATCTAATCGGGTCTCTGATTGCCCTATCATAGAAGTTTAGTAGTGCATTTTACTCGCCCTCCCACGCGCTTTAAGATGCCGCCTAGCCCAGTACGCTATCTGAAATAGGAGCGACGTAAGTTGAACAAATGTGGTAGAATTACGCTGAATTCTTATATTAACCGTAATATAAAATGATCTAATCGGGTCTCTGTTTGCCTTACCCTAGAAGTTTAATAGTGCATTTTACTCGCCATTTCATGCGCTTTGAGATGCCGCTTAGCCCAATACGCTATCTGAAATAGGAGCGACGTAAATTGAACAAATGTGGTAGAATTTCGCTGAATTCTTATATTAACCAAAATATAAAATGATCTAATCGGGTCTCTGATTGCCCTATCATAGAAGTTTAGTAGTGCATTTTACTCGCCCTTCCACGCGCTTTAAGAGGCCGCCCAGACCAGTACGCTATCTGAAATAGGAGCGACGTAAGTTGAACAAATGTGATAGAATTACGCTGAATTCTTATATTAACCGTAATATAAAATGATCCAATCGGGTCTCTGTTTGCCTTACCCTAGAAGTTTAATAGTGCATTTTACTCGCCATTTCATGCGCTTTGAGATGCCGCTTAGCCCAATACGCTATCTGAAATAGGAGAGACGTAAATTGAACAAATGTGATAGAATTTCACTGAATTCTTAAATAAACCGTAATATAAAATGATCTAATCGGGTCTCTGATTGCCCTATCATAGAAGTTTAATAGTGGATTTTACTCGCCATTCCACGCGGTTTAAGATGCCGCGTAGCACAGTGCGCTATCTGAAATAGTAGCGACGTAAATTGAACAAATGTGATAGAATTTTGCTGAATTCTTAAATTAACCATAATATAAAATGATCTAATCGGGTCCCTGTTTGCCCTACCCTAGAAGTTTAATAGTGCATTTTACTCACCATTTCTTGCGCTTTGAGATTCCGCTTAGTCAAATACGCTATCTGAAATATGAGCGACGTAAATTCAACAAATGTGATAGAATTTCGCTGAATTCTTATATTAACCAAAATATAAAATGATCTAATCGGGTCTCTGTTTGCCTTACCCTAGAAGTTTAATAGTGCATTTTACCCACCATTTCTTGCGCTTTGAGATTCCGCTTAGTCAAATACGCTATCTGAAATATGAGCGACGTAAATTCAACAAATGTGATAGAATTTCGCTGAATACTTATATTAACCAAAATATAAAATGATCTAATCGGGTCTCTGATTGCCCTATCATAGAAGTTTAATAGTGCATTTTACTCGCCATTCCACGCGGTTTAAGATGCCGCGTAGCACAGTGCGCTATCTGAAATAGTAGCGACGTAAATTGAACAAATGTGATAGAATTTTGCTGAATTCTTAAATTAACCATAATATAAAATGATCTAATCGGGTCCCTGTTTGCCCTACCCTAGAAGTTTAATAGTGCATTTTACTCACCATTTCTTGCGCTTTGAGATTCCGCTTAGTCAAATACGCTATCTGAAATATGAGCGACGTAAATTCAACAAATGTGATAGAATTTCGCTGAATTCTTATATTAACCAAAATATAAAATGATCTAATCGGGTCTCTGTTTGCCTTACCCTAGAAGTTTAATAGTGCATTTTACTCGCCATTTAATGCGCTTTGAGATGCCGCTTATCCCAATACGCTATCTGAAATAGGAGCGACGTAAGTTGAAGAAATGTGATAGAATTACGCTGAATTCTTAAATAAACCATAATATAAAATGATCTAATCGGGTCTCTGTTTGCCCTAACCTAGAAGTTTAATAGTGCATTTTACTCAACATTTCTTGCGCTTTGAGATGCCGCTTAGCCGAAGACGCTGTCTGAAATATGAGCGACGTAAATTGAACGAATGTGATAGAATTTCGCTGAGTTCTGTTATTAACCAAAATATAAAATGATCTAATCGGGTCTCTGATTGCCCTATCATAGAAGTTTAGTAGTGCATTTTACTCGCCCTCCCACGCGCTTTAAGATGCCGCCTAGCCCAGTACGCTATCTGAAATAGGAGCGACGTAACTTGAACAAATGTGGTAGAATTCCGCTGAATTCTTATATTAACCATAATATAAAATGATCTAATCGGGTCTCTGATTGCCCTACCCTAGAAGTTTAATAGTGCATTTTACTCACCATTTCTTGCGCTTTGAGATGCCGCTTAGTCGAAGACGCTGTCTGAAATATGAGCGACGTAAATTGAACAAATGTGATAGAATTTCGCTGAATTCTGATATTAACCAAAATATAAAATGATCTAATCGGGTCTCTGATTGCCTTATCATACAAGTTTAATAGTGCATTTTACTCGCCCTTCCACGCGCTTTAAGATGCCGCCTAGCCCAGTACGCTATCTGAAATAGGAGCGACGTAAGTTGAAGAAATGTGATAGAATTACGCTGAATGCTTAAATAAACCATAATATAAAATGATCTAATCGGGTCTCTGTTTGCCCTACCCTAGAAGTTTAATAGTGCATTTTACTCACCATTTCTTGCGCTTTGAGATGCCGCTTAGCCGAAGACGCTGTCTGAAATATGAGCGACGTAAATTGAACAAATGTGATAGAATTTCGCTGAATTCTGATATTAACCAAAATATAAAATGATCTAATCGGGTCTCTGATTGCCTTATCATACAAGTTTAATAGTGCATTTTACTCGCCCTTCCACGCGCTTTAAGATGCCGCCTAGCCCAGTGCGCTATCTGAAATAGGAGCGACGTAAGTTGAAGAAATGTGATAGAATTACGCTGAATTCTTATATTAACCGTAATATAAAATGATCTAATCGGGTCTCTGTTTGCCTTACCCTAGAAGTTTAATAGTGCATTTTACTCGCCATTTCATGCGCTTTGAGACGCCGCTTAGCACAATACGCTATCTGAAATAGGAGCGACGTAAGTTGAACAAATGTGATAGAATTTCGCTGAATTCTTTTATTAGCCATAATGTAAAATGATCTCATCGGGTCTATGTTCGCCCTAGCCTCGAAGTTTAATAGTGCATTTTACTTGCCATTTCTTGCGCTTTGAGATGCCGCTTAGCCCAATACACTATCTGAAATAGGAGCGACGTAAATTGAACAAATGTGATAGAATTTCGCTGAATTCTTAAATTATCCTTAATATAAAATGATCTATTCGGGTCTCTGTTTGCCCTATCATAGAAGTTTAATAGTGCATTTTACTCGTCATTTCATGCGCTTTGAGATGCCGCTTAGCCCAATAAGCTATCTGAAATAGGGGCGACGTAAATTGAACAAATGTGATAGAATTTTGCTGAATTCTTAAATTAACCATAATATAAAATGATCTAATCGGGTCCCTGTTTGCCCTACCCTAGAAGTTTAATAGTGCATTTTACTCACCATTTCTTGCGCTTTGAGATTCCGCTTAGTCAAATACGCTATCTGAAATATGAGCGACGTAAATTCAACAAATGTGATAGAATTTCGCTGAATTCTTATATTAACCGTAATATAAAATGATCCAATCGGGTCTCTGTTTGCCTTACACTAGAAGTTTAATAGTGCATTTTACTCGCCATTTCATGCGCTTTGAGATGCCGCTTAGCCCAATACGCTATCTGAAATTGGAGCGACGTAAATTGAACAAATGTGATAGAATTTCGCTGCATTCTTATAGTAAGCAAAATATAAAATGATCTAATCGGGTCTCTGTTTGCCTTACCCTAGAAGTTTAATAGTGCATTTTACTCGCCATTTAATGCGCTTTGAGATGCCGCTTAGCCCAATACGCTATCTGAAATAGGAGCGACGTAAGTTGAAGAAATGTGATAGAATTACGCTGAATGCTTAAATAAACCATAATATAAAATGATCTAATCGGGTCTCTGTTTGCCCTACCCTAGAAGTTTAATAGTGCATTTTACTCACCATTTCTTGCGCTTTGAGATGCCGCTTAGCCGAAGACGCTGTCTGAAATATGAGCGACGTAAATTGAACGAATGTGATAGAATTTCGCTGAGTTCTGTTATTAACCAAAATATAAAATGATCTAATCGGGTCTCTGATTGCCTTATCATACAAGTTTAATAGTGCATTTTACTCGCCCTTCCACGCGCTTTAAGATGCCGCCTAGCCCAGTGCGCTATCTGAAATAGGAGCGACGTAAGTTGAAGAAATGTGATAGAATTACGCTGAATTCTTATATTAACCGTAATATAAAATGATCTAATCGGGTCTCCGTTTGCCTTACCCTAGAAGTTTAATAGTGCATTTTACTCGCCATTTCATGCGCTTTGAGACGCCGCTTAGCACAATACGCTATCTGAAATAGGAGCGACGTAAGTTGAACAAATGTGATAGAATTTCGCTGAATTCTTTTAATAGCCATAATGTAAAATGATCTCATCGGGTCTCTGTTCGCCCTAGCCTAGAAGTTTAATAGTGCATTTTATTCGCCATTTCATGCGCTTTGAGATGCCGCTTAGCCCAATACGCTATCTGAAATAGGAGCGACGTAAATTGAACAAATGTGATAGAATTTCCCTGAAATCTTATATTAATGAAAATATAAAATGATCTAATCGGGTCTCTGATTGCCCTATCATAGAAGTTTAATAGTGCATTTTACTCGCCATTCCACGCGGTTTAAGATGCCGCGTAGCCCATTGCGCTATCTGAAATAGGAGCGACGTAAATTGTACAAATGTGATAGAATTTTGCTGAATTCTCAAATTAACCATAATATAAAATGATCTAATCGGGTCTCTGTTTGCCCTAACCTAGAAGTTTAATAGTGCATTTTACTCGCCATTTCATGGGCTTTGAGATGCCGCTTAGCCCAATACGCTATCTGAAATAGGAGCGAAGTAAATTGAACAAATGTGATAGAATTTCGCTGAATTCTTATATTAACCAAAATATAAAATGATCTAATCGGGTCTCTGTTTGCCCTACCCTAGAAGTTTAATAGTGCATTTTACTCGCCATTTCTTGCGCTTTGAGATTCAGCTTAGCCCAATACACTGTCTGAAATAGGAGCGACGTAAATTGAACAAATGTGATAGAATTTCGCTGAATTCTGATATTAACCAAAATATAAAATGATCTAATCGGGTCTCTGATTGCCTTATCATACAAGTTTAATAGTGCATTTTACTCGCCCTTCCAGGCGCTTTGAGATGCCGCCTATCCCAGTACGCTATCTGAAATAGGAGCGACGTAAATTGAACAAATGTGATAGAATTTTGCTGAATTCTTAAATTAACCATAATATAAAATCATCTAATCGGGTCTCTGATTGCCCTATCATAGAAGTTTAACAGAGCATTTTACTCGCCATTCCACGCGGTTTAAGATGCCGCGTAGCACAGTGCGCTATCTGAAATAGGAGAGACGTAAATTGAACAAATGTGATAGAATTTTGCTGAATTCTTAAATTAACCATAATATAAAATGATCTAATCGGGTCTCTGTTTGCACTAACCTAGAAGTTTAATAGTGCATTTTACTCGCCATTTCATGCGCTTTGAGATGCCGCTTAGCTCAATACGCTATCTGAAATAGGAGCGAAGTAAATTGAACAAATGTGATAGAATTTCGCTGAATTCTTATATTAACCATAATATAAAATGATCTAATCGGGTCTCTGGTTGCCCTACCCTAGAAGTTTAATAGTGCATTTTACTCGCCATTTCTTGCGCTTTGAGATGCCGCTTAGCCGAATACGCTATCTGAAATAGGAGCGACGTAAATTGAACAAATGTGATAGAATTTTGCTGAATTCTTAAATTAACCATAATATAAAATGATCTAATCGGGTCTCTGATTGCCCTATCATAGAAGTTTAACAGAGCATTTTACTCGCCATTCCACGCGGTTTAAGATGCCGCGTAGCACAGTGCGCTATCTGAAATAGGAGCAAAGTAAATTGAACAAATGTGATAGAATTACGCTGAATTCTTATATTAACCGTAATATAAAATGATCTAATCGGGTCTCTGTTTGCCTTACCCTAGAAGTTTAATAGTGCATTTTACTCGCCATTCCACGCGGTTTAAGATGACGCGCAGCACAGTGCGCTATCTGAAATAGTAGCGACGTAAATTGAACAAATGTGATAGAATTTTGCTGAATTCTTAAATTAACCATAATATAAAATAATCTAATCGGGTCTCTGTTTGCCCTAACCTAGAAGTTTAATAGTGCATCTTACTCGCCACTTCATGCGCTTTGAGATGCCGCTTAGCCCAATACGCTATCTGAAATAGGAGCGACGTAAATTGAACAAATGTGATAGAATTTCGCTGAATTCTTAAATTAACCATAATATAAAATGATCTAATCGGGTCTCTGTTTGCCCTACGCTAGAAGTTTAATAGTGCATTTTACTCGCCATTCCACGCGCTTTAAGATGCCGATTAGCCGAATACGCTATCTGAAAACTCGAGCGACGTAAATTGAACAAGTGCGATAGAATTTCGCTGAATTCTTATATTAACCAAAATATAAAATGATCTAATCGGGTCTCTGATTGCCCTATCATAGAAGTTTAATAGTGCATTTTACTCGCCATTCCACGCGCTTTGAGATGCCGCCTAGCCCAGTACGCTATCTGAAATAGGAGCGACGTAAATTGAACAAATGTGATAGAATTTTGCTGAATTCTTAAATTAACCATAATATAAAATGATCTAATCGGGTCTCTGTTTGCCCTACCTAGAAGTTTAATAGTGCATTTTACTCGCCATTTCTTGCGCTTTGAGATTCAGCTTAGCCCAATACGCTATCTGAAATAGGAGCGACGTAAATTGAACAAATGTGGTAGAATTTCGCTGAATTCTTATATTAACCAAAATATAAAATGATCTAATCGGGTCTCTGATTGCCCTATCATAGAAGTTTAGTAGTGCATTTTACTCGCCCTTCCACGCGCTTTAAGATGCCGCCCAGCCCAGTACGGTATCTGAAATAGGAGCGACGTAAGTTGAACAAATGTGATAGAATTACGCTGAATTCTTATATTAACCGTAATATAAAATGATCCAATCGGGTCTCTGTTTGCCTTACCCTAGAAGTTTAATAGTGCATTTTACTCGCCATTTCATGCGCTTTGAGATGCCGCTTAGCCCAATACGCTATCTGAAATAGGAGCGACGTAAATTGAGCAAATGTGATAGAATTTCGCTGAATTCTTAAATAGACCATAATATAAAATGATCTAATCGGGTCTCTGTTTGCCCTAACCTAGAAGTTTAATAGTGCATTTTACTCACCATTTCTTGCGCTTTGAGATGCCGCTTAGCCGAAGACGCTGTCTGAAATATGAGCCACGTAAATTGAACAAATGTGATAGAATTTCGCTGAATTCTTATATTAAGCAAAATATAAAATGATCTAATCGGGTCTCTGATTGCCCTATCATAGAAGTTTAGTAGTGCATTTTACTCGCCCTCCCACGCGCTTTAAGATGCCGCCTAGCCCAGTACGCTATCTGAAATAGGAGCGACGTAAGTTGAACAAATGTGGTAGAATTACGCTGAATTCTTATATTAACCGTAATATAAAATGATCTAATCGGGTCTCTGTTTGCCTTACCCTAGAAGTTTAATAGTGCATTTTACTCGCCATTTCATGCGCTTTGAGATGCCGCTTAGCCCAATACGCTATCTGAAATAGGAGCGACGTAAATTGAACAAATGTGGTAGAATTTCGCTGAATTCTTATATTAACCAAAATATAAAATGATCTAATCGGGTCTCTGATTGCCCTATCATAGAAGTTTAGTAGTGCATTTTACTCGCCCTTCCACGCGCTTTAAGAGGCCGCCCAGACCAGTACGCTATCTGAAATAGGAGCGACGTAAGTTGAACAAATGTGATAGAATTACGCTGAATTCTTATATTAACCGTAATATAAAATGATCCAATCGGGTCTCTGTTTGCCTTACCCTAGAAGTTTAATAGTGCATTTTACTCGCCATTTCATGCGCTTTGAGATGCCGCTTAGCCCAATACGCTATCTGAAATAGGAGAGACGTAAATTGAACAAATGTGATAGAATTTCACTGAATTCTTAAATAAACCGTAATATAAAATGATCTAATCGGGTCTCTGATTGCCCTATCATAGAAGTTTAATAGTGGATTTTACTCGCCATTCCACGCGGTTTAAGATGCCGCGTAGCACAGTGCGCTATCTGAAATAGTAGCGACGTAAATTGAACAAATGTGATAGAATTTTGCTGAATTCTTAAATTAACCATAATATAAAATGATCTAATCGGGTCCCTGTTTGCCCTACCCTAGAAGTTTAATAGTGCATTTTACTCACCATTTCTTGCGCTTTGAGATTCCGCTTAGTCAAATACGCTATCTGAAATATGAGCGACGTAAATTCAACAAATGTGATAGAATTTCGCTGAATTCTTATATTAACCAAAATATAAAATGATCTAATCGGGTCTCTGTTTGCCTTACCCTAGAAGTTTAATAGTGCATTTTACCCACCATTTCTTGCGCTTTGAGATTCCGCTTAGTCAAATACGCTATCTGAAATATGAGCGACGTAAATTCAACAAATGTGATAGAATTTCGCTGAATACTTATATTAACCAAAATATAAAATGATCTAATCGGGTCTCTGATTGCCCTATCATAGAAGTTTAATAGTGGATTTTACTCGCCATTCCACGCGGTTTAAGATGCCGCGTAGCACAGTGCGCTATCTGAAATAGTAGCGACGTAAATTGAACAAATGTGATAGAATTTTGCTGAATTCTTAAATTAACCATAATATAAAATGATCTAATCGGGTCCCTGTTTGCCCTACCCTAGAAGTTTAATAGTGCATTTTACTCACCATTTCTTGCGCTTTGAGATTCCGCTTAGTCAAATACGCTATCTGAAATATGAGCGACGTAAATTCAACAAATGTGATAGAATTTCGCTGAATTCTTATATTAACCAAAATATAAAATGATCTAATCGGGTCTCTGTTTGCCTTACCCTAGAAGTTTAATAGTGCATTTTACTCGCCATTTAATGCGCTTTGAGATGCCGCTTAGCCCAATACGCTATCTGAAATAGGAGCGACGTAAGTTGAAGAAATGTGATAGAATTACGCTGAATTCTTAAATAAACCATAATATAAAATGATCTAATCGGGTCTCTGTTTGCCCTAACCTAGAAGTTTAATAGTGCATTTTACTCACCATTTCTTGCGCTTTGAGATGCCGCTTAGCCGAAGACGCTGTCTGAAATATGAGCGACGTAAATTGAACGAATGTGATAGAATTTCGCTGAGTTCTGTTATTAACCAAAATATAAAATGATCTAATCGGGTCTCTGATTGCCCTATCATAGAAGTTTAGTAGTGCATTTTACTCGCCCTCCCACGCGCTTTAAGATGCCGCCTAGCCCAGTACGCTATCTGAAATAGGAGCGACGTAAGTTGAACAAATGTGGTAGAATTCCGCTGAATTCTTATATTAACCATAATATAAAATGATCTAATCGGGTCTCTGATTGCCCTACCCTAGAAGTTTAATAGTGCATTTTACTCACCATTTCTTGCGCTTTGAGATGCCGCTTAGTCGAAGACGCTGTCTGAAATATGAGCGACGTAAATTGAACAAATGTGATAGAATTTCGCTGAATTCTGATATTAACCAAAATATAAAATGATCTAATCGGGTCTCTGATTGCCTTATCATACAAGTTTAATAGTGCATTTTACTCGCCCTTCCACGCGCTTTAAGATGCCGCCTAGCCCAGTACGCTATCTGAAATAGGAGCGACGTAAGTTGAAGAAATGTGATAGAATTACGCTGAATGCTTAAATAAACCATAATATAAAATGATCTAATCGGGTCTCTGTTTGCCCTACCCTAGAAGTTTAATAGTGCATTTTACTCACCATTTCTTGCGCTTTGAGATGCCGCTTAGCCGAAGACGCTGTCTGAAATATGAGCGACGTAAATTGAACAAATGTGATAGAATTTCGCTGAATTCTGATATTAACCAAAATATAAAATGATCTAATCGGGTCTCTGATTGCCTTATCATACAAGTTTAATAGTGCATTTTACTCGCCCTTCCACGCGCTTTAAGATGCCGCCTAGCCCAGTGCGCTATCTGAAATAGGAGCGACGTAAGTTGAAGAAATGTGATAGAATTACGCTGAATTCTTATATTAACCGTAATATAAAATGATCTAATCGGGTCTCTGTTTGCCTTACCCTAGAAGTTTAATAGTGCATTTTACTCGCCATTTCATGCGCTTTGAGACGCCGCTTAGCACAATACGCTATCTGAAATAGGAGCGACGTAAGTTGAACAAATGTGATAGAATTTCGCTGAATTCTTTTATTAGCCATAATGTAAAATGATCTCATCGGGTCTATGTTCGCCCTAGCCTCGAAGTTTAATAGTGCATTTTACTTGCCATTTCTTGCGCTTTGAGATGCCGCTTAGCCCAATACACTATCTGAAATAGGAGCGACGTAAATTGAACAAATGTGATAGAATTTCGCTGAATTCTTAAATTATCTTTAATATAAAATGATCTATTCGGGTCTCTGTTTGCCCTATCATACAAGTTTAATAGTGCATTTTACTCGTCATTTCATGCGCTTTGAGATGCCGCTTAGCCCAATAAGCTATCTGAAATAGGGGCGACGTAAATTGAACAAATGTGATAGAATTTTGCTGAATTCTTAAATTAACCATAATATAAAATGATCTAATCGGGTCCCTGTTTGCCCTACCCTAGAAGTTTAATAGTGCATTTTACTCACCATTTCTTGCGCTTTGAGATTCCGCTTAGTCAAATACGCTATCTGAAATATGAGCGACGTAAATTCAACAAATGTGATAGAATTTCGCTGAATTCTTATATTAACCAAAATATAAAATGATCTAATCGGGTCTCTGTTTGCCTTACCCTAGATGTTTAATAGTGCATTTTACTCGCCATTTAATGCGCTTTGAGATGCCGCTTAGCCCAATACGCTATCTGAAATAGGAGCGACGTAAATTGAACAAATGTGGTAGAATTTCGCTGAATTCTTATATTAACGAAAATATAAAATGATCTAATCGGGTCTCTGATTGCCCTATCATAGAAGTTTAGTAATGCATTTTACTCGCCCTTTCACGCGCTTTAAGATGCTGCCCAGGCCAGTACGCTATCTGAAATAGGAGCGACGTAAGTTGAACAAATGTGATAGAATTACGCTGAATTCTTATATTAACCGTAATATAAAATGATCCAATCGGGTCTCTGTTTGCCTTACACTAGAAGTTTAATAGTGCATTTTACTCGCCATTTCATGCGCTTTGAGATGCCGCTTAGCCCAATACGCTATCTGAAATTGGAGCGACGTAAATTGAACAAATGTGATAGAATTTCGCTGCATTCTTATAGTAAGCAAAATATAAAATGATCTAATCGGGTCTCTGTTTGCCTTACCCTAGAAGTTTAATAGTGCATTTTACTCGCCATTTAATGCGCTTTGAGATGCCGCTTAGCCCAATACGCTATCTGAAATAGGAGCGACGTAAGTTGAAGAAATGTGATAGAATTACGCTGAATGCTTAAATAAACCATAATATAAAATGATCTAATCGGGTCTCTGTTTGCCCTACCCTAGAAGTTTAATAGTGCATTTTACTCACCATTTCTTGCGCTTTGAGATGCCGCTTAGCCGAAGACGCTGTCTGAAATATGAGCGACGTAAATTGAACGAATGTGATAGAATTTCGCTGAGTTCTGTTATTAACCAAAATATAAAATGACCTAATCGGGTCTCTGATTGCCTTATCATACAAGTTTAATAGTGCATTTTACTCGCCCTTCCACGCGCTTTAAGATGCCGCCTAGCCCAGTGCGCTATCTGAAATAGGAGCGACGTAAGTTGAAGAAATGTGATAGAATTACGCTGAATTCTTATATTAACCGTAATATAAAATGATCTAATCGGGTCTCCGTTTGCCTTACCCTAGAAGTTTAATAGTGCATTTTACTCGCCATTTCATGCGCTTTGAGACGCCGCTTAGCACAATACGCTATCTGAAATAGGAGCGACGTAAGTTGAACAAATGTGATAGAATTTCGCTGAATTCTTTTATTAGCCATAATGTAAAATGATCTCATCGGGTCTCTGTTCGCCCTAGCCTCGAAGTTTAATAGTGCATTTTACTTGCCATTTCTTGCGCTTTGAGATGCCGCTTAGCCCAATACACTATCTGAAATAGGAGCGACGTAAATTGAACAAATGTGATAGAATTTCGCTGAATTCTTAAATTATCTTTAATATAAAATGATCTATTCGGGTCTCTGTTTGCCCTATCATACAAGTTTAATAGTGCATTTTACTCGTCATTTCATGCGCTTTGAGATGCCGCTTAGCCCAATAAGCTATCTGAAATAGGGGCGACGTAAATTGAACAAATGTGATAGAATTTTGCTGAATTCTTAAATTAACCATAATATAAAATGATCTAATCGGGTCCCTGTTTGCCCTACCCTAGAAGTTTAATAGTGCATTTTACTCACCATTTCTTGCGCTTTGAGATTCCGCTTAGTCAAATACGCTATCTGAAATATGAGCGACGTAAATTGAACAAATGTGATAGAATTTCGCTGAATACTTATATTAACCTTAATATAAAATGATCTAATCGGGTCTCTGTTTGCCTTACCCTAGATGTTTAATAGTGCATTTTACTCGCCATTTAATGCGCTTTGAGATGCCGCTTAGCCCAATACGCTATCTGAAATAGGAGCGACGTAAGTTGAAGAAATGTGATAGAATTACGCTGAATTCTTAAATTAACCATAATATAAAATGATCTAATCGGGTCTCTGTTTGCCCTACCCTAGAAGTTTAATAGTGCATTTTACTCGCCATTCCACGCGCTTTAAGATGCCGATTAGCCGAATACGCTATCTGAAAACTTGAGCGACGTAAATTGAACAAGTGCGATAGAATTTCGCTGAATTCTTATATTAACCAAAATATAAAATGATCTAATCGGGTCTCTGATTGCCCTATCATAGAAGTTTAATAGTGCATTTTACTCGCCATTCCACGCGCTTTGAGATGCCGCCTAGCCCAGTACGCTATCTGAAATAGGAGCGACGTAAATTGAACAAATGTGATAGAATTTTGCTGAATTCTTAAATTAACCATAATATAAAATGATCTAATCGGGTCTCTGTTTGCCCTACCCCAGAAGTTTAATAGTGCATTTTACTCGCCATTTCTTGCGCTTTGAGATTCAGCTTAGCCCAATACGCTGTCTGAAATAGGAGCGACGTAAATTGAACAAATGTGATAGAATTTCGCTGAATTCTTATATTAACCAAAATATAAAATGATCTAATCGGGTCTCTGATTGCCCTATCATAGAAGTTTAGTAGTGCATTTTACTCGCCCTCCCACGCGCTTTAAGATGCCGCCTAGCCCAGTACGCTATCTGAAATAGGAGCGACGTAAGTTGAACAAATGTGGTAGAATTACGCTGAATTCTTATATTAACCGTAATATAAAATGATCTAATCGGGTCTCTGTTTGCCTTACCCTAGAAGTTTAATAGTGCATTTTACTCGCCATTTCATGCGCTTTGAGATGCCGCTTAGCCCAATACGCTATCTGAAATAGGAGCGACGTAAATTGAACAAATGTGGTAGAATTTCGCTGAATTCTTATATTAACCAAAATATAAAATGATCTAATCGGGTCTCTGATTGCCCTATCATAGAAGTTTAGTAATGCATTTTACTCGCCCTTTCACGCGCTTTAAGATGCTGCCCAGGCCAGTACGCTATCTGAAATAGGAGCGACGTAAGTTGAACAAATGTGATAGAATTACGCTGAATTCTTATATTAACCGTAATATAAAATGATCCAATCGGGTCTCTGTTTGCCTTACACTAGAAGTTTAATAGTGCATTTTACTCGCCATTTCATGCGCTTTGAGATGCCGCTTAGCCCAATACGCTATCTGAAATAGGAGCGACGTAAATTGAACAAATGTGGTAGAATTTCGCTGAATTCTTATATTAACGAAAATATAAAATGATCTAATCGGGTCTCTGATTGCCCTATCATAGAAGTTTAGTAATGCATTTTACTCGCCCTTTCACGCGCTTTAAGATGCTGCCCAGGCCAGTACGCTATCTGAAATAGGAGCGACGTAAGTTGAACAAATGTGATAGAATTTCGCTGAATACTTATATTAACCAAAATATAAAATGATCTAATCGGGTCTCTGATTGCCCTATCATAGAAGTTTAATAGTGCATTTTACTCGCCATTCCACGCGGTTTAAGATGACGCGCAGCACAGTGCGCTATCTGAAATAGTAGAGACGTAAATTGAACAAATGTGATAGAATTTTGCTGAATTCTTAAATTAACCATAATATAAAATAATCTAATCGGGTCTCTGTTTGCCCTAACCTAGAAGTTTAATAGTGCATCTTACTCGCCACTTCATGCGCTTTGAGATGCCGCTTAGCCCAATACGCTATCTGAAATAGGAGCGACGTAAATTGAACAAATGTGATAGAATTTCGCTGAATTCTTAAATTAACCATATTATAAAATGATCTAATCGGGTCTCTGTTTGCCCTACGCTAGAAGTTTAATAGTGCATTTTACTCGCCATTCCACGCGCTTTAAGATGCCGATTAGCCGAATACGCTATCTGAAAACTTGAGCGACGTAAATTGAACAAGTGCGATAGAATTTCGCTGAATTCTTATATTAACCAAAATATAAAATGATCTAATCGGGTCTCTGATTGCCCTATCATAGAAGTTTAATAGTGCATTTTACTCGCCATTCCACGCGCTTTGAGATGCCGCCTAGCCCAGTACGCTATCTGAAATAGGAGCGACGTAAATTGAACAAATGTGATAGAATTTTGCTGAATTCTTAAATTAACCATAATATAAAATGATCTAATCGGGTCTCTGTTTGCCCTACCTAGAAGTTTAATAGTGCATTTTACTCGCCATTTCTTGCGCTTTGAGATTCAGCTTAGCCCAATACGCTATCTGAAATAGGAGCGACGTAAATTGAACAAATGTGGTAGAATTTCGCTGAATTCTTATATTAACCAAAATATAAAATGATCTAATCGGGTCTCTGATTGCCCTATCATAGAAGTTTAGTAGTGCATTTTACTCGCCCTTCCACGCGCTTTAAGATGCCGCCCAGCCCAGTACGGTATCTGAAATAGGAGCGACGTAAGTTGAACAAATGTGATAGAATGACGCTGAATTCTTATATTAACCGTAATATAAAATGATCCAATCGGGTCTCTGTTTGCCTTACCCTAGAAGTTTAATAGTGCATTTTACTCGCCATTTCATGCGCTTTGAGATGCCGCTTAGCCCAATACGCTATCTGAAATAGGAGCGACGTAAATTGAGCAAATGTGATAGAATTTCGCTGAATTCTTAAATAAACCATAATATAAAATGATCTAATCGGGTCTCTGTTTGCCCTAACCTAGAAGTTTAATAGTGCATTTTACTCACCATTTCTTGCGCTTTGAGATGCCGCTTAGCCGAAGACGCTGTCTGAAATATGAGCCACGTAAATTGAACAAATGTGATAGAATTTCGCTGAATTCTTATATTAAGCAAAATATAAAATGATCTAATCGGGTCTCTGATTGCCCTATCATAGAAGTTTAGTAGTGCATTTTACTCGCCCTTCCACGCGCTTTAAGATGCCGCCTAGCCCAGTACGCTATCTGAAATAGGAGCGACGTAAGTTGAACAAATGTGGTAGAATTACGCTGAATTCTTATATTAACCGTAATATAAAATGATCTAATCGGGTCTCTGTTTGCCTTACCCTAGAAGTTTAATAGTGCATTTTACTCGCCATTTCATGCGCTTTGAGATGCCGCTTAGCCCAATACGCTATCTGAAATAGGAGCGACGTAAATTGAACAAATGTGGTAGAATTTCGCTGAATTCTTATATTAACCAAAATATAAAATGATCTAATCGGGTCTCTGATTGCCCTATCATAGAAGTTTAGTAGTGCATTTTACTCGCCCTTCCACGCGCTTTAAGAGGCCGCCCAGACCAGTACGCTATCTGAAATAGGAGCGACGTAAGTTGAACAAATGTGATAGAATTACGCTGAATTCTTATATTAACCGTAATATAAAATGATCCAATCGGGTCTCTGTTTGCCTTACCCTAGAAGTTTAATAGTGCATTTTACTCGCCATTTCATGCGCTTTGAGATGCCGCTTAGCCCAATACGCTATCTGAAATAGGAGAGACGTAAATTGAACAAATGTGATAGAATTTCACTGAATTCTTAAATAAACCGTAATATAAAATGATCTAATCGGGTCTCTGATTGCCCTATCATAGAAGTTTAATAGTGGATTTTACTCGCCATTCCACGCGGTTTAAGATGCCGCGTAGCACAGTGCGCTATCTGAAATAGTAGCGACGTAAATTGAACAAATGTGATAGAATTTTGCTGAATTCTTAAATTAACCATAATATAAAATGATCTAATCGGGTCCCTGTTTGCCCTACCCTAGAAGTTTAATAGTGCATTTTACTCACCATTTCTTGCGCTTTGAGATTCCGCTTAGTCAAATACGCTATCTGAAATATGAGCGACGTAAATTCAACAAATGTGATAGAATTTCGCTGAATTCTTATATTAACCAAAATATAAAATGATCTAATCGGGTCTCTGTTTGCCTTACCCTAGAAGTTTAATAGTGCATTTTACCCACCATTTCTTGCGCTTTGAGATTCCGCTTAGTCAAATACGCTATCTGAAATATGAGCGACGTAAATTCAACAAATGTGATAGAATTTCGCTGAATACTTATATTAACCAAAATATAAAATGATCTAATCGGGTCTCTGATTGCCCTATCATAGAAGTTTAATAGTGTATTTTACTCGCCATTCCACGCGGTTTAAGATGCCGCGTAGCACAGTGCGCTATCTGAAATAGGAGCGACGTAAATTGAACAAATGTGATAGAATTTTGCTGAATTCTTAAATTAACCATAATATAAAATGATCTAATCGGGTCTCTGTTTGCCCTAACCTAGAAGTTTAATAGTGCATTTTACTCACCATTTCTTGCGCTTTGAGATTCCGCTTAGTCAAATACGCTATCTGAAATATGAGCGACGTAAATTCAACAAATGTGATAGAATTTCGCTGAATTCTTATATTAACCAAAATATAAAATGATCTAATCGGGTCTCTGTTTGCCTTACCCTAGAAGTTTAATAGTGCATTTTACTCGCCATTTCATGCGCTTTGAGATGCCGCTTAGCCCAATACGCTATCTGAAATAGGAGCGACGTAAGTTGAAGAAATGTGATAGAATTACGCTGAATTCTTAAATAAACCATAATATAAAATGATCTAATCGGGTCTCTGTTTGCCCTAACCTAGAAGTTTAATAGTGCATTTTACTCACCATTTCTTGCGCTTTGAGATGCCGCTTAGCCGAAGACGCTGTCTGAAATATGAGCGACGTAAATTGAACGAATGTGATAGAATTTCGCTGAGTTCTGTTATTAACCAAAATATAAAATGATCTAATCGGGTCTCTGATTGCCCTATCATAGAAGTTTAGTAGTGCATTTTACTCGCCCTCCCACGCGCTTTAAGATGCCGCCTAGCCCAGTACGCTATCTGAAATAGGAGCGACGTAAGTTGAACAAATGTGGTAGAATTCCGCTGAATTCTTATATTAACCATAATATAAAATGATCTAATCGGGTCTCTGATTGCCCTACCCTAGAAGTTTAATAGTGCATTTTACTCACCATTTCTTGCGCTTTGAGATGCCGCTTAGTCGAAGACGCCGTCTGAAATATGAGCGACGTAAATTGAACAAATGTGATAGAATTTCGCTGAATTCTGATATTAACCAAAATATAAAGTGATCTAATCGGGTCTCTGATTGCCTTATCATACAAGTTTAATAGTGCATTTTACTCGCCCTTCCACGCGCTTTAAGATGCCGCCTAGCCCAGTACGCTATCTGAAATAGGAGCGACGTAAGTTGAAGAAATGTGATAGAATTACGCTGAATGCTTAAATAAACCATAATATAAAATGATCTAATCGGGTCTCTGTTTGCCCTACCCTAGAAGTTTAATAGTGCATTTTACTCACCATTTCTTGCGCTTTGAGATGCCGCTTAGCCGAAGACGCTGTCTGAAATATGAGCGACGTAAATTGAACAAATGTGATAGAATTTCGCTGAATTCTGATATTAACCAAAATATAAAATGATCTAATCGGGTCTCTGATTGCCTTATCATACAAGTTTAATAGTGCATTTTACTCGCCCTTCCACGCGCTTTAAGATGCCGCCTAGCCCAGTGCGCTATCTGAAATAGGAGCGACGTAAGTTGAAGAAATGTGATAGAATTACGCTGAATTCTTATATTAACCGTAATATAAAATGATCTAATCGGGTCTCTGTTTGCCTTACCCTAGAAGTTTAATAGTGCATTTTACTCGCCATTTCATGCGCTTTGAGACGCCGCTTAGCACAATACGCTATCTGAAATAGGAGCGACGTAAGTTGAACAAATGTGATAGAATTTCGCTGAATTCTTTTATTAGCCATAATGTAAAATGATCTCATCGGGTCTCTGTTCGCCCTAGCCTCGAAGTTTAATAGTGCATTTTACTTGCCATTTCTTGCGCTTTGAGATGCCGCTTAGCCCAATACACTATCTGAAATAGGAGCGACGTAAATTGAACAAATGTGATAGAATTTCGCTGAATTCTTAAATTATCCTTAATATAAAATGATCTATTCGGGTCTCTGTTTGCCCTATCATAGAAGTTTAATAGTGCATTTTACTCGTCATTTCATGCGCTTTGAGATGCCGCTTAGCCCAATAAGCTATCTGAAATAGGGGCGACGTAAATTGAACAAATGTGATAGAATTTTGCTGAATTCTTAAATTAACCATAATATAAAATGATCTAATCGGGTCTCTGTTTGCCCTACCCTAGAAGTTTAATAGTGCATTTTACTCACCATTTCTTGCGCTTTGAGATGCCGCTTAGTGCAATACGCTATCTGAAATATGAGCGACGTAAATTCAACAAATGTGATAGAATTTCGCTGAATTCTTATATTAACCAAAATATAAAATGATCTAATCGGGTCTCTGTTTGCCTTACCCTAGATGTTTAATAGTGCATTTTACTCGCCATTTCATGCGCTTTGAGATGCCGCTTAGCCCAATACGCTATCTGAAATAGGAGCGACGTAAGTTGAACAAATGTGATAGAATTACGCTGAATTCTTAAATAAACCATAATATAAAATGATCTAATCGGGTCTCTGTTTGCCCTACCCTAGAAGTTTAATAGTGCATTTTACTCGCCATTCCACGCGCTTTAAGATGCCGATTAGCCGAATACGCTATCTGAAAACTTGAGCGACGTAAATTGAACAAGTGCGATAGAATTTCGCTGAATTCTTATATTAACCAAAATATAAAATGATCTAATCGGGTCTCTGATTGCCCTATCATAGAAGTTTAATAGTGCATTTTACTCGCCATTCCACGCGCTTTGAGATGCCGCCTAGCCCAGTACGCTATCTGAAATAGGAGCGACGTAAATTGAACAAATGTGATAGAATTTTGCTGAATTCTTAAATTAACCATAATATAAAATGATCTAATCGGGTCTCTGTTTGCCCTACCCCAGAAGTTTAATAGTGCATTTTACTCGCCATTTCTTGCGCTTTGAGATTCAGCTTAGCCCAATACGCTGTCTGAAATAGGAGCGACGTAAATTGAACAAATGTGATAGAATTTCGCTGAATTCTTATATTAACCAAAATATAAAATGATCTAATCGGGTCTCTGATTGCCCTATCATAGAAGTTTAGTAGTGCATTTTACTCGCCCTCCCACGCGCTTTAAGATGCCGCCTAGCCCAGTACGCTATCTGAAATAGGAGCGACGTAAGTTGAACAAATGTGGTAGAATTACGCTGAATTCTTATATTAACCGTAATATAAAATGATCTAATCGGGTCTCTGTTTGCCTTACCCTAGAAGTTTAATAGTGCATTTTACTCGCCATTTCATGCGCTTTGAGATGCCGCTTAGCCCAATACGCTATCTGAAATAGGAGCGACGTAAATTGAACAAATGTGGTAGAATTTCGCTGAATTCTTATATTAACGAAAATATAAAATGATCTAATCGGGTCTCTGATTGCCCTATCATAGAAGTTTAGTAATGCATTTTACTCGCCCTTTCACGCGCTTTAAGATGCTGCCCAGGCCAGTACGCTATCTGAAATAGGAGCGACGTAAGTTGAACAAATGTGATAGAATTACGCTGAATTCTTATATTAACCGTAATATAAAATGATCCAATCGGGTCTCTGTTTGCCTTACACTAGAAGTTTAATAGTGCATTTTACTCGCCATTTCATGCGCTTTGAGATGCCGCTTAGCCCAATACGCTATCTGAAATTGGAGCGACGTAAATTGAACAAATGTGATAGAATTTCGCTGCATTCTTATAGTAAGCAAAATATAAAATGATCTAATCGGGTCTCTGTTTGCCTTACCCTAGAAGTTTAATAGTGCATTTTACTCGCCATTTAATGCGCTTTGAGATGCCGCTTAGCCCAATACGCTATCTGAAATAGGAGCGACGTAAGTTGAAGAAATGTGATAGAATTACGCTGAATGCTTAAATAAACCATAATATAAAATGATCTAATCGGGTCTCTGTTTGCCCTACCCTAGAAGTTTAATAGTGCATTTTACTCACCATTTCTTGCGCTTTGAGATGCCGCTTAGCCGAAGACGCTGTCTGAAATATGAGCGACGTAAATTGAACGAATGTGATAGAATTTCGCTGAGTTCTGTTATTAACCAAAATATAAAATGATCTAATCGGGTCTCTGATTGCCTTATCATACAAGTTTAATAGTGCATTTTACTCGCCCTTCCACGCGCTTTAAGATGCCGCCTAGCCCAGTGCGCTATCTGAAATAGGAGCGACGTAAGTTGAACAAATGTGATAGAATTACGCTGAATTCTTATATTAACCGTAATATAAAATGATCTAATCGGGTCTCCGTTTGCCTTACCCTAGAAGTTTAATAGTGCATTTTACTCGCCATTTCATGCGCTTTGAGACGCCGCTTAGCACAATACGCTATCTGAAATAGGAGCGACGTAAGTTGAACAAATGTGATAGAATTTCGCTGAATTCTTTTATTAGCCATAATGTAAAATGATCTCATCGGGTCTCTGTTCGCCCTAGCCTCGAAGTTTAATAGTGCATTTTACTTGCCATTTCTTGCGCTTTGAGATGCCGCTTAGCCCAATACACTATCTGAAATAGGAGCGACGTAAATTGAACAAATGTGATAGAATTTCGCTGAATTCTTAAATTATCTTTAATATAAAATGATCTATTCGGGTCTCTGTTTGCCCTATCATACAAGTTTAATAGTGCATTTTACTCGTCATTTCATGCGCTTTGAGATGCCGCTTAGCCCAATAAGCTATCTGAAATAGGGGCGACGTAAATTGAACAAATGTGATAGAATTTTGCTGAATTCTTAAATTAACCATAATATAAAATGATCTAATCGGGTCTCTGTTTGCCCTACCCTAGAAGTTTAATAGTGCATTTTACTCACCATTTCTTGCGCTTTGAGATTCCGCTTAGTCAAATACGCTATCTGAAATATGAGCGACGTAAATTCAACAAATGTGATAGAATTTCGCTGAATTCTTATATTAACCAAAATATAAAATGATCTAATCGGGTCTCTGTTTGCCTTACCCTAGATGTTTAATAGTGCATTTTACTCGCCATTTAATGCGCTTTGAGATGCCGCTTAGCCCAATACGCTATCTGAAATAGGAGCGACGTAAATTGAAGAAATGTGATAGAATTACGCTGAATTCTTAAATAAACCATAATATAAAATGATCTAATCGGGTCTCTGTTTGCCCTACCCTAGAAGTTTAATAGTGCATTTTACTCGCCATTCCACGCGCTTTAAGATGCCGATTAGCCGAATACGCTATCTGAAAACTTGAGCGACGTAAATTGAACAAGTGCGATAGAATTTCGCTGAATTCTTATATTAACCAAAATATAAAATGATCTAATCGGGTCTCTGATTGCCCTATCATAGAAGTTTAATAGTGCATTTTACTCGCCATTCCACGCGCTTTGAGATGCCGCCTAGCCCAGTACGCTATCTGAAATAGGAGCGACGTAAATTGAACAAATGTGATAGAATTTTGCTGAATTCTTAAATTAACCATAATATAAAATGATCTAATCGGGTCTCTGTTTGCCCTACCCCAGAAGTTTAATAGTGCATTTTACTCGCCATTTCTTGCGCTTTGAGATTCAGCTTAGCCCAATACGCTGTCTGAAATAGGAGCGACGTAAATTGAACAAATGTGATAGAATTTCGCTGAATTCTTATATTAACCAAAATATAAAATGATCTAATCGGGTCTCTGATTGCCCTATCATAGAAGTTTAGTAGTGCATTTTACTCGCCCTCCCACGCGCTTTAAGATGCCGCCGAGCCCAGTACGCTATCTGAAATAGGAGCGACGTAAGTTGAACAAATGTGGTAGAATTACGCTGAATTCTTATATTAACCGTAATATAAAATGATCTAATCGGGTCTCTGTTTGCCTTACCCTAGAAGTTTAATAGTGCATTTTACTCGCCATTTCATGCGCTTTGAGATGCCGCTTAGCCCAATACGCTATCTGAAATAGGAGCGACGTAAATTGAACAAATGTGGTAGAATTTCGCTGAATTCTTATATTAACGAAAATATAAAATGATCTAATCGGGTCTCTGATTGCCCTATCATAGAAGTTTAGTAATGCATTTTACTCGCCCTTTCACGCGCTTTAAGATGCTGCCCAGGCCAGTACGCTATCTGAAATAGGAGCGACGTAAGTTGAACAAATGTGATAGAATTACGCTGAATTCTTATATTAACCGTAATATAAAATGATCCAATCGGGTCTCTGTTTGCCTTACACTAGAAGTTTAATAGTGCATTTTACTCGCCATTTCATGCGCTTTGAGATGCCGCTTAGCCCAATACGCTATCTGAAATTGGAGCGACGTAAATTGAACAAATGTGATAGAATTTCGCTGCATTCTTATAGTAAGCAAAATATAAAATGATCTAATCGGGTCTCTGATTGCCCTATCATAGAAGTTTAGTAGTGCATTTTACTCGCCCTCCCACGCGCTTTAAGATGCCGCCTAGCCCAGTACGCTATCTGAAATAGGAGCGACGTAAGTTGAACAAATGTGGTAGAATTACGCTGATTTCTTATATTAACCGTAATATAAAATGATCTAATCGGGTCTCTGTTTGCCTTACCCTAGAAGTTTAATAGTGCATTTTACTCGCCATTTCATGCGCTTTGAGATGCCGCTTAGCCCAATACGCTATCTGAAATAGGAGCGACGTAAATTGAACAAATGTGGTAGAATTTCGCTGAATTCTTATATTAACCAAAATATAAAATGGTCTAATCGGGTTTCTGATTGCCCTATTATAGAAGTTTAGTAGTGCATTTTACTCGCCCTTCCACGCGCTTTAAGAGGCCGCCCAGCCCAGTACGCTATCTGAAATAGGAGCGACGTAAGTTGAACAAATGTGATAGAATTACGCTGAATTCTTAAATAATCCATAACATAAAATGATCTAATCGGGTCTCTGTTTGCCCTAACCTAGAAGTTTAATAGTGCATTTTACTCATCATTTCTAGCGCTTTGAGATGCCGCTTAGCCGAACACGCTGTCTGAAATCTGAGCGACGTAAATTGAACAAATGTGATAGAATTTCGCTGAATTCTGATATTAACCAAAATATAAAATGATCTAATCGGATCTCTGATTGCCTTATCATACAAGTTTAATAGTGCAGTTTACTCGCCCTTCCACGCGCTTTAAGATGCCGCCTAGCCCAGTACGCTATCTGAAATAGGAGCGACGTAAGTTGAAGAAATGTGATAGAATTACGCTGAATTCTTATATTAACCGTAATATAAAATGATCTGATCGGGTCTCTGTTTGCCTTACCCTAGAAGTTTAATAGTGCATTTTACTCGCCATTCCACGCGGTTTAAGATGCCGCGTAGCACAGTGCGCTATCTGAAATAGGAGAGACGTAAATTGAACAAATGTGGAAGAATTTCGCTGAATTCTTATATTAACCAAAATATAAAATGATCTAATCGGGTCTCTGATTGCCCTATCATAGAAGTTTAACAGAGCATTTTACTCGCCATTCCACGCGGTTTAAGATTCCGCGTAGCACAGTGCGCTATCTGAAATAGGAGCAAAGTAAATTGAACAAATGTGATAGAATTACGCTGAATTCTTATATTAACCGTAATATAAAATGATCTAATCGGGTCTCTGTTTGCCTTACCCTAGAAGTTTAATAGTGCACGTTACTCGCCACTTCATGCGCTTTGAGATGCCGCTTAGCCCAATACGCTATCTGAAATAGGAGCGACGTAAATTGAGCAAAGGTGATAGAAATTCGCTGAATTCTTAAATTAACCATAATATAAAATGATCTAATTGGGTCTCTGTTTGCCATACCCTAGAAGTTTAATAGTACATCTTACTCGCCATTTCTTGCGCTTTGAGATGCCGCTTAGCCGAATACGCTATCTGAAATATGAGCGACGTAAATTGAACAAATGTGATAGAATTTCGCTGAATACTTATATTAACCAAAATATAAAATGATCTAATCGGGTCTCTGATTGCCCTATCATAGAAGTTTAATAGTGCATTTTACTCGCCATTCCACGCGGTTTAAGATGACGCGCAGCACAGTGCGCTATCTGAAATAGTAGCGACGTAAATTGAACAAATGTGATAGAATTTTGCTGAATTCTTAAATTAACCATAATATAAAATAATCTAATCGGGTCTCTGTTTGCCCTAACCTAGAAGTTTAATAGTGCATCTTACTCGCCACTTCATGCGCTTTGAGATGCCGCTTAGCCCAATACGCTATCTGAAATAGGAGCGACGTAAATTGAACAAATGTGATAGAATTTCGCTGAATTCTTAAATTAACCATAATATAAAATGATCTAATCGGGTCTCTGTTTGCCCTACGCTAGAAGTTTAATAGTGCATTTTACTCGCCATTCCACGCGCTTTAAGATGCCGATTAGCCGAATACGCTATCTGAAAACTTGAGCGACGTAAATTGAACAAGTGCGATAGAATTTCGCTGAATTCTTATATTAACCAAAATATAAAATGATCTAATCGGGTCTCTGATTGCCCTATCATAGAAGTTTAATAGTGCATTTTACTCGCCATTCCACGCGCTTTGAGATGCCGCCTAGCCCAGTACGCTATCTGAAATAGGAGCGACGTAAATTGAACAAATGTGATAGAATTTTGCTGAATTCTTAAATTAACCATAATATAAAATGATCTAATCGGGTCTCTGTTTGCCCTACCTAGAAGTTTAATAGTGCATTTTACTCGCCATTTCTTGCGCTTTGAGATTCAGCTTAGCCCAATACGCTATCTGAAATAGGAGCGACGTAAATTGAACAAATGTGGTAGAATTTCGCTGAATTCTTATATTAACCAAAATATAAAATGATCTAATCGGGTCTCTGATTGCCCTATCATAGAAGTTTAGTAGTGCATTTTACTCGCCCTTCCACGCGCTTTAAGATGCCGCCTAGCCCAGTGCGCTATCTGAAATAGGAGCGACGTAAGTTGAAGAAATGTGATAGAATTACGCTGAATTCTTATATTAACCGTAATATAAAATGATCTAATCGGGTCTCCGTTTGCCTTACCCTAGAAGTTTAATAGTGCATTTTACTCGCCATTTCATGCGCTTTGAGACGCCGCTTAGCACAATACGCTATCTGAAATAGGAGCGACGTAAGTTGAACAAATGTGATAGAATTTCGCTGAATTCTTTTATTAGCCATAATGTAAAATGATCTCATCGGGTCTCTGTTCGCCCTAGCCTCGAAGTTTAATAGTGCATTTTACTTGCCATTTCTTGCGCTTTGAGATGCCGCTTAGCCCAATACACTATCTGAAATAGGAGCGACGTAAATTGAACAAATGTGATAGAATTTCGCTGAATTCTTAAATTATCTTTAATATAAAATGATCTATTCGGGTCTCTGTTTGCCCTATCATACAAGTTTAATAGTGCATTTTACTCGTCATTTCATGCGCTTTGAGATGCCGCTTAGCCCAATAAGCTATCTGAAATAGGGGCGACGTAAATTGAACAAATGTGATAGAATTTTGCTGAATTCTTAAATTAACCATAATATAAAATGATCTAATCGGGTCCCTGTTTGCCCTACCCTAGAAGTTTAATAGTGCATTTTACTCACCATTTCTTGCGCTTTGAGATTCCGCTTAGTCAAATACGCTATCTGAAATATGAGCGACGTAAATTCAACAAATGTGATAGAATTTCGCTGAATTCTTATATTAACCAAAATATAAAATGATCTAATCGGGTCTCTGTTTGCCTTACCCTAGATGTTTAATAGTGCATTTTACTCGCCATTTAATGCGCTTTGAGATGCCGCTTAGCCCAATACGCTATCTGAAATAGGAGCGACGTAAGTTGAAGAAATGTGATAGAATTACGCTGAATTCTTAAATAAACCATAATATAAAATGATCTAATCGGGTCTCTGTTTGCCCTACCCTAGAAGTTTAATAGTGCATTTTACTCGCCATTCCACGCGCTTTAAGATGCCGATTAGCCGAATACGCTATCTGAAAACTTGAGCGACGTAAATTGAACAAGTGCGATAGAATTTCGCTGAATTCTTATATTAACCAAAATATAAAATGATCTAATCGGGTCTCTGATTGCCCTATCATAGAAGTTTAATAGTGCATTTTACTCGCCATTCCACGCGCTTTGAGATGCCGCCTAGCCCAGTACGCTATCTGAAATAGGAGCGACGTAAATTGAACAAATGTGATAGAATTTTGCTGAATTCTTAAATTAACCATAATATAAAATGATCTAATCGGGTCTCTGTTTGCCCTACCCCAGAAGTTTAATAGTGCATTTTACTCGCCATTTCTTGCGCTTTGAGATTCAGCTTAGCCCAATACGCTATCTGAAATAGGAGCGACGTAAATTGAACAAATGTGATAGAATTTCGCTGAATTCTTATATTAACCAAAATATAAAATGATCTAATCGGGTCTCTGATTGCCCTATCATAGAAGTTTAGTAGTGCATTTTACTCGCCCTCCCACGCGCT